>PVIW01011784.1:0-35626 GCA_004026585.1 Noctilio leporinus | reverse complement strand
TTAGGTGGCTGTTCACCCTTAATGATCCCTGATTGGTCCAGGTGGAGCCAGGACCTCTGGGCTTATGGCAGAGAGAAAAAAATAAAAACTAAAAAATAAATAAAAAAAGAAAAAGAAAAAAAAGGGAAAAAAAATAAGAAAAATAAAAAATAATATTAATAAAGAAAGGGTTTAGGTGGCTGTTCACCCTTTATGACCTCTGATTGGTCCAGGTGGAGCCAGGATCTGTGGGCTTTAACAGGAAGAAAATTAAAAAAAAAAAAAAAAATGGAAGGAAAAAAAAGAAAAAGGAAGAAAGAAAAGAATAAAGGGTTTAGGTGGCTGGGGAGGGGAGGAAGACTTAGATTGAGGACTGGGAATGCGTTGTAGCCAGAGAGTGAGTAGACTTTAAATCAAGAGTGGGGGGAGGGTCTTGGGTATTTAGGTGGATTGAGATAGGGAACATTAAAAGTATGTGAGAAGTAACTTTTGAAAAGGATATGTTGGGGATTAATAGTTCATGTAGCTCTCGAAATAACTCAGGTGCTTGAGATTAGCAGCAATCCTTTTCCTGAGTCTGCTTCTTTTTCTTGGTCAGGTCTCTGCAGTCTACAGTCTAGCTGGTCTTGGAGAGGCAGGGCCTATGATTGTCACAGTCAGGGCTGATTCTGAGTGTCAGCCCCCAGGTAGGCTGGGCCTTCAGTAGCCTGGCTGGGTTTTAGGGCTGCCGGTGTTCTGGGGCCCACAGGATGCCCCCTCAAACTCCTGGCAGAGGTTCCTGCCTGTGATGAGCACCTGGCACCCCTACAGGGCAGCCTGCAACCTCACTGGTTCCTGTGATGATTGGCCCTGCCCCCACAACTCCTAGAGGAGGCAGCCCCCATCTGCCAACAGTGCCTGGGGTCCGCCAACACTGCCCAGCTCCCCCAGGCAAGAGCCAATCCTCCAAGCAGACCAGCTCTCTGAGGAGTCCTTTACGAAGCCTCTGTGATGCGCCCCTCCCAGTGCATCTGCAGTGTGGCCTTTGTCCCCGACAATGGGTGGGTCAGTTGCCCCAGCTACAAGTTCCCAGCCTGCGGTTTGGAGTTTCCTTGGGAGCCTGGGGGCCTGTGTGGGTGCGCAGGGCTGGGCCTCCCTCCTCATAGGGTCTTCAAGCTGCTGTTTCCCGGGTGGCCCAGCAGCACCGTTTTCAGCCCTCTCGCTGCCCCAGCTGGTGCACTTCCCTGCTCCCCCGCTCCTGCTTCCCTGCTCCCCCCAGGACTCTTCTCCTCCGCCTCTGGCCCAGTGAGGAGCTTCCTCTCCCTATTGCCGGAGCGAGGCTCTCACACAGTACCCCCCCTGCAGGAGTTCAATTCCTCGTTCCCTACGGCATTTGCCCTCACTGTCCACACATCACTGTTCAGATTTCTAGTCACCAGGGAGCCTGGAGCTGGTTTCAGTTAAAGATGCCCCTCTGGGTAGAGCCACCACTGCCCAGAGCTGATCTTGGCCCACGGCCGGTTTGGCACTGTCTCACCTACTCTCCTGCAGGTCTCTGCAGCCTCTGGGCTGTGCTCCCCTGAGTCCGAACGTGCCGACCGCTCTAACTCCTAGGGACCTGAAGACATCTCACCCTCCCTATCCTGTCCTCCAGCTGCTCTGGTACTCAAGAACACCATCAGCACTGCTCTCTGCTCTGTCACCATCTTTGATCTATTTCACCTTCTTTCTCTTCTTTCTCCTCCTTTCAAGCCTCCTTCCCTTTGGTAACCACCATACTGTTTGTGTCTATAAGTCTGTTTGTTTGTTCATTTGTTGCTTTCTGTTTTTTATCCTATGCACGAGTAGAATCCGTTGATTCCTGTCCTTTTCACCAGCTGTGATTTTATTTGGTATACAACTAGATGGTGGCCAGAAGGGAATAAGAACTACTATGTTCAAGGTGATTGTTAAAACTGCCAAAAGTAGGCATTCTCTGTTCATAGTATGCCCTAAGATTTCTTTCCCATAATTATTCTTCAGTGAATTTTCATAGCCATGAAACTACTTTTTTTTTTAATCTACTGATTCATAGCATCACAATTCTAAGTTTTTCTAAAAGCACACTGATGTCAAGTTAAGAAAATAACTAACCGTTCAAGAACTTTCAACCCATGAGTAGGAGAGAAACAAAAAGCATGTTATGACCATTTATGTGACAGTGCAAAATCTGCACTCATCACATCTGCTGACATCGGTACATGAAAGCTGAGTCACATGGCCACACAGGGAAACTGGGAAATGTCTGTGATGAAGCTGCCATGTCCTTACATAGTAATAAGACATAGCTAGAGGTCTCTGGTGCTTCAGAGAAGATGTAGAGAATGAATAACGAAGAACAATTATTTGTCTGCCCCTGGAACAAGATGGCAAAAGTTCCCCTAAACAGAAGCACATCCTTTACTGTAACTATAGGTAGGAAGGAAAAATTTGGAGCAATTAAAGAGGTTTGGCAGAAATAAATTAATAAAATAACATGAATAAAATTTATGACAGAGAGTCATATAGGATAGCTAATGATGATGATAATAATAGCAACATTTCTAATAATAATGATGATACCATTTAAGTAATCTGGTTTCTTATTAAATTACTGGGTCTAGAAGGTGAAATCTATTACCATGGGGGAATGAATATTAAAATGTCTCTTCAGTAAGAGTAGAAGTATTCCTGGAGGCAGGGGGACATCAAGGGATGCTCAGGCAGGGACCATATGGAGGGCGTCTTGGAGAGGGTGGAAGGGCGCATCATCAAGACTGAGGTGGGCTACCGTGCCATGGTGGGTCAGTGTCTGCCTGAAAGCAGAAGCTGGTCAAGGAAGGAAGACTTCTAGAAGTCATTGAAACCCTGCTCTCTTTGGAAAACCAGACCAGGACTCCTTCTGATATGGTGTCTACATCTCATATCTTAGTTGTAGTAGTGAAGATGTGCCATGAGGCTAAAGAATGGGATTTACTTAATGAAAATATTATACTTTTGTCAAAAAAATGGAGTCAATGAAAACAAACTGTTGCAAAATGGTTCAACAATGCTGTGCTTACGTGGAAGAAATCACAGACCTTCCACTCAAACTTCAATTAATTGACACTCTACAATGGCTACAGAAGGAAAGATTTATGTTGAAATTGAGTGTGCTGGACTCACAAAAATGTTAGCAACTATCAAAGGGCAAAATGGTGATGTCAAAGAGACAGCCTCCATTTACAGGCGGAAACCTATGGGTCAATGGGAAAAAAAAGAACGGGTAGAATTTATTTTGGAGCAGATGAGGCTCTGCCTAGCTGTGAAGGATTATATTCATACACAGGTCATCAGCAAGAAAATTAACTCCAAATTTTTCCAGGAAGCAAATACAGAGAAATTAAAGTTGAAATACTCTGACTTAATGATTCAGCTGGACCAACACGAAGGCTCCTATTTGTCTATTTGTAAGCACTGCAGAACAATATATGATACTCCCTGTATACAGACAGAAAGTGAAAAGTGGCATCAGGCTTTGAGAAGAGTTTTCCTTTATGTTATCTTGGCTTCTTTTGATAACAAACAGTCAGATTTGGTTCACCGAATAAGCGGTGACAAGAAATTAAAAGACATTCCTAAATATGAGGATCTTTTGAAGCTTTTTTTTTACCACAATGGAGTTGATACATTGGTCCACACTTGTTGAAGACTATGGGATGGAGTTAAGAAAAGGTTCTCTGAAGAGCCCTGCAACTGATGTGTCTGGTTATACAGAAGAAGGGGGAAAAAGGTGGAAAGACTTGAGCAGAGTTGTTGAACATAATATTAGAGTAATGGCCAAGTATTATACGAGGATAACATTGAAGAGGATGGCACAACTTCTGGATCTATCTGTTGATGAGTCAGGGGTTTTTCTCTTGAATTTTGTGGTAAACAAGACCAGCTTTGCCAAAGTAGACAGGTTGGCAGGAATTATCAACTTTCAGAGACCCAAGGATCCAAATAACTTATTAAATGACTGGTCTCAGAAACTGAACTCACTGGTGTCTCTAGCTAACAAAACTACACACCTCATAGCCAAAGAGGAGATGATACGTAACCTACAATAAGGGTCTCGTTGCCCTTAATGCCTTTAGAAGAAAAGAGTTAAAATAGGAAGTCATTTAAAAAAAGACTGTTATGGTAGATATGTTGGGGTTTTTTTTTTTTTTCTATTCTCAGCTCCTCTGTATAAAATTTAAAATATAGTGAATATGTTTGAAGCCTCTTTTGACTTTTCAGTCAAAAAGGTTTTATTGTTGGTTTTATTGTTAACTTTTCACTTGCAATTAGTCCAAAAATATACATTTCTGTTGTCTGAGTACCCCCAAAATTGTGTCATAACTTACCCAAATATTTTTCTATCATTGGAAACCTTTTTAGCTATTATTTGTTTTCATTCAGCTGACAACCATAATTATAATAAAAGCAGTATATGCATGTTTATTTTCTATGGTTAAAACAAAACAAGGATTTCTCTCACTTACCTACATTTTTCGTGTTGAAATACTCACGCTTCTTGCATCTTCTGTTCCTTTCTCAGCTAGCAGAAGTCTACGGCCCGGTGTTCACTGTGTACTTCGGCAGGAAGCCCGCTGTGGTGCTGCACGGATATGAGGCGGTGAAGGAAGCCCTGATTGATCATGCTGAGGAGTTCTCTGGCAGAGGCAGTTTACCAATTTTTGACAAACTCTTCCATGGATCAGGTATGCTTGTCTGGGAATGTGTGTTGATTTCTAAGTTGCAAAGATTCTGAATAAACTGAGGAACTGAGAAATTTTAAGCACAGAGGAATTTATGGACATATTATAATTCCAACATTTTCTAGAAAGGATAATTAATCCATATTTAAAATTATGAAGGTGACACAATGTCTCCATGAAACAATAAAGTCAATGAAAAGAAACAATGTTCTATGAATTGGCAATTAAGCCATGTTCACTTTAAATTATGGTTTTTTAAGAAGAGACAGAAAAGAGGGACAAGGAAATTGACTAAATTATCCTATTCTCCAAATATTTTGCTTTCTGTCCTGAGTCATGGTTGCCAAGAGATTATTTTATAAAGTTTGCATAATATGCATGGAACCAACATAAATATGGAATATTTCCAACCTTATCTTTGATTAGTCTCATCTTCTAAAAAGGATAAGAAATATTTGAAAGCAATAGTAGAAAAATTGGACAACTGTAATTGAAAAAAATAAAATAAAATATTTTTAAAAAAGCCCTGGCTGGTAGCACAGTGGATAAGGCACTGGCCTGCGAACCCAAATTTCGCAGGTTCGATTCCCCAGCCAGGACACATAACCAGGTTGCAAACCAGGTCTCCAGTCAGGTCTGTGGCTGGAGGCAGGTGAAATGCAGCCATACATTAATGTCTCTTTCCCTCTCTGCTTCTTTCCCTTCCCCTCTTTCTAAAAATAATAAAATAAAATATTTTTAAAAAATAAAATAAATAAAGTAATCCACATTGTATTAGTAAAGAAAAAAAATATTTTAATTCAATAGAACACAAAGCATAAAGTTCTGGAAAGAGGATTACAGAGAAACACATGATAAAAATGAATTAGAATTGATATGAAAGTCATTTTAAATGAAATCCTTGAACTATCTTCCATTTGTGCTTAGAACTGGACTTAAACTGTCCAATCCTATGGAGGGTCACTGGGTTCTGACAAAAAGAGATAAGGTCTGGATGGGATTGTTTCCTCTCCCACACTGTTCTCCAAGATCTTCTTGAACAAGTTTCCTGTGAGAATTGTTTCTCCCCCAGTCTTGACTTGGGAAGTCTGATATTGAATTTCCTTGGTGTTAAGAGCACATTTCAGCCTCGGCTGGGTTAGAGCATTGTCCCAACAGGCCAAGGTTGTGAGTTGGATCCCCATTCAAGGCACACACAAGAATCAACTAATGAATGCATAAATAAGTGCAACAACAAATCAGTTCTCCTGCCCCTCCTTCCCTCTCTCTTCCTCTCAAATTCCTTATCTGAGGATTACATTTTCAAGAGCTTTCTTCCTTCTTTCAGGAATGGCTCTATTTGCTACTGCTCCTAAACTTCACTTACAATGCACACAAGCCAACTTGGAAAATGAACCTACTACTACTTGGACTCACCATGATTTATCAGCTGCGTGATCAAGGAGTAAGCACTTTGCCTCCATGATCTTCAGCATTCTTATCGGTTAAAGGGGGACAAAAACTGGTTCACATAGTTATTGTGAAGTTTAGAAGAGTTAATAAATGAAGAAGAGGTCAGTAATGTGTAAATAAAGAGTCTTGATGATAATATTCTTGACTGGAGTAATAGAGAAGGCAGGCGAAGTAGGGCTCAGTGGGAACTCCTGAGGTTGGTACCATTATATTTCCATTTCTGCTTAAGTGATGTCATCATTTTCTGGCATAAAGATTCTCAGCTAGAATAAATGAAATGAAAACCTTTTTATTTATTTATTTCAAATATTTTATCCTGATAGGACTTATTTTCAGCAATGGGGAGACATGGAAGCAAATCCGGCGTTTCTCCCTCATGGTTTTGCGGAACATGGGAATGGGAAAGAAGACTATTGAAGATAGAATTCAAGAAGAAGCTTTGTGTCTGGTGGAAGCATTAAGGAAAACCAATGGTGTGTATTTGTGTAATTACTAGGAATGGCATGGGTAGACCGAATGCTGTTACAAGTAAACCACAGAGATACAATGGCTCAAGTAAAGCAGCTTACCTTTTGCTCACATAACAGTAGAAAGAGGTGAAGTGGTTGGCTTTTTCAGGCTTTTCTGGAATCAGGCTGATAGGGACTTTGATATCTACACCATGTGGTTTCTAGCGTCATCCAGGATTCATTGGCTTACCTGGTAGTGGAAGGAGCAAAGAACAAAGAAGAGAGCCAATGAATGGGCCAGGTGGGCAGTGGTCCATAACACCTCTTTCTCATTCCTTGGGTTGTAACCTAATCACAGGGCTACACCTACCTCTAGGAAGAACTGAGACTTTGGTTATCTGTGTGTTTAGGAAGAAGAGAAGAATGAGGATTTTATTTTATTTTATTTTATTTTAATAATATATTTTATTTATTTTGCTATTGCAGTTTTCCCAATTTCCCCCCCATCTTTGACCCTTTTTGTCCCAATTTTCCCCCCTTTGCCCCACTCCACCCAGTACCCCATTTCCTCCAGCAATGCCCCCCTTAGTTCATGTCCATGAGTCATGCATATAAGTTCTTTGGCTTCTCTATTTCCTTTGTTCTTCTTAACATCCCCCTGTCTATTCTATAACCAACAATGTGTAGTTTTTCTTTTTTCCTTTCACCTCCAGAAAATTCACCATTTAATTACTGCCTTCTGTCAGCTTCTCAAATCATGTTAATACAAAGTTATCTTTTCATTATTCCAAAATGCCTGTATTAATTCATTTGTTTAAAGAATTACTTTTTTAAGTAATATGAATTGCAATATTACCAAACACATGCAAAAATATATTTACACTCATACATATTTTTACACATATTTAAATTACATACTGGATTTTGAAGAGTTAATACAAAAAATTTAAAGTATGCCAGTAGCTTACATAATTATTACATGTTAAATGATAGTGTTTTAGATATATTGAAACAATATATCTAAACAATCAGTTAATCCAATCAGTCTGTGATTAGTGGTCAGTTTTATGTACCTCTGGGCAGGACAGATGAATTCAGTTGCAGATTTTTTCTTCTTTAATACTTATTTTACTCTGGAATGCTATTTTTGTGAAATATATCACAGAAATGGTGTATTGCAGAACTCACTTTTGTGAAAGTTGTCCTATAGATAGTGCCAAACCCATAGTAAAAAATGAATTTGGTTTTTGAGTCAGATTCTCTCCACTCCGATAATACAACTCAATTTTATTTTAAGCTACTGGAACTACATGTTATTCTTTTTGGAGTTTTCCATCTTCAATAGCAGGTTTATTTATGTATTTATTTATTTAGGCTGTGCACAGGTCTTACTTCTTTCAATACCCTGTTTTTCCTCTACATGTGTTATACAAGTTGAAGCCTTCAGAAATAATGGCACGTGCAGTGTTCAGCTGGTCCCCAGAGTAGAAATTATTATGTCTAAGTTGAGGTAAAAAAAAAAAAAAAAAAAAGCCCCTAGGATTTAAATAATTTTGTAGAATAGTATTCTAGCTATTTTTTGAACTTGTGATTGATTTCCTATATGGTCCTAAAATAACTCATGAACTATTTAAGAGTCTGTTGAGGTAGAGATTAGATATGTTCACATTTCAATAACAAAGTTTACTACAGCATTAATTCCTTTTCCCAGGCATCCTCAGTTTGGGGGCCTTCATAACTGGAAATGTATATTTCCACGATTTAGTTGAAAGGAATCTCATCTAATTTACATGCTAATATGAAAATATATATTGTCCATGTACACAAATCATATAGGTTAGTAGTTTGCAAATTCCATCCAAATTGGCCTTTATTCTCAGCATCTTTTCTAACCTAAAGATTGACTGATTTCACAACACACCCATGACCAGTTGGTTGCTATTTAAAACATAAATTGCTAACAAAATCTATATATTACATACCCACAAATAAGTACATATTTTGTAACAGTGAATAAGAAAGATAGCATGTCTACTATGTAATATACATCCACATTTTCTTAGGTTTTTCTTCTTCCTTAACTGCATTCGATTCTTCTTAGTTATTGCAAGTAACCTGAGTTTTCCATATTGTTAAATGATTCCAATTTAAGAAAATTTAACCTGCGGTAATGCAGATACAAGTAATATACAAAAATTGTACCTTATTTAGTAAAATCTATTTATAACAAGATCACTTTAAAGCATTCATAAGTTAAAGTTGTTTCTTATCTATTCAGCTGCCCTATGTCTTTTGATTGGTGCATTTAATCCATTTACCTTTGTACTTGTGTTCCTGTCTGTCTCTCTGTTTCTTCATTTTCTTAAAGCAGATCCTTTAGCGTCTCTTGCAATGCTGGTTTGGTGGAGATGTATTTCTTTAGACTTCTTTTGTCTAGGAAGATCCTTATTTCACCTTCCATTTTGAATGACAGCCTTACTGGGAAGAGTATTCTTGGTTGCAGGCCTTTGTTTCATTGCTTGAAATATTTTTTTTGCCTTTCCCTTCTAGCTTGCTGTGTTTCTGTGGAGAAATCAGCTGATAACCTTGTGGGAACCCCCTTGAATGTTATTAGCTGTTTCTCTCTTGATACTTTTAGGATTCTCTCCTTGTCTTTGAAATTTGCCATTTTCATTATGATGTGTCTTGGAGGGGGCCTGTTTGGGTTCATCTTCCTTGAGACCCTCTGTGCTTCCTGAGTTTGCATGACATTTTCTCTCCTCAAGTTAGGGAAGTTATCTGTCATTCCTTTTTCAAAGAGGTTTTCTATCCCTTGCTCCTCCTCTTCTCCTTTTGGTATCCCTATGACAGATATTATTATGTTTCATGTTGTCCTGCAGCTCTCTTAAAACCTCTTCATTCTTTTTCAGTCTTTTTTTCATTTTGCTGCACTGCCTGGGAATTTTTTTCTAGATTGACCTCCAGCTCGCTGATCTGATCCTCTGCTTTCTCTAGCCTGCTTTTGATTCCTTCTACTGTGTTCTTCAATTCAGAAATTGTATTCTTCATTCCCTCCTGGCTCTTATTGATGGTTTCTATGTCCTCTTTAATGCTGGTGTAGTTCTCAGTAAGCTCCTTGTAGCTTTCCTGGAGTTCTTTGTAGTTCTCCTGGAGTTGTTTGTAGTTTTCTTTGAACTCGCTGAGCTCATTGAGTTTCTCTATCATCATTATTTTGAATTCCATGTCTGGGAGTGTGCTTGCCTCTATTTCATTTTGCACTGTTCCTGGGGATTCCTCCTTTCCATTTGCTAAGGGCTTATTTCTTTGTCTTTCCATTTTAGGTGACTCTTGTTTATTTCTGCTTCTTGGATTGGTCTGCTTTGACTTACTGTCTTAGTGGTGTGACCTTCTGTGGTGTAGAGGTACCCTGTTTTTACATCCTGAATCTGTGCTAGGTGAGCTGTAATGCACCCCTGTGTATTGAAAAGATTTCAACATAAAGTCTACCCCTGAACCACCAGTGCTTTTCCCCCAGATTTATTGAGCTATAATTGACATTCAGCAGTGTATAAAGTTTAAGGTACACAGCACAACAACTTGATGTGCATGTATTGTGAAATGTTCGTAATGTTTTTCAAGAAGTTACTAAAGAAGTTCTTTACTTTTTGAGTTCTTTAACAGGTTGAGCAGAACATTTTTCACTGTAACTTCTGCTTTTTGATCCCTGCTAATTTTTTGCCTTTTGGAGTTATAGTGTGAGGGCAGTTATCTCCCAGAGGCATGATGGACCTCCCACCTAAAATCTGGTTTAGATGTTGAGGTGGAAAGGGACACACACACCCCAACAGGATGTGAGAAGGCTTATTACTCACATAGCACAGCTTCCTTTGGAGGGTAGGGTGGCTCCTAAGCAGATCCCAAAATGGCAAAGCAGGGACAGGACACAGGTGGTTAGGGGGGTCAGGTGAGGATAGGGGTGCCCTGTGCCATTCAGGGTTTAAACACTATGCTTGTGATAAAGGAAGGAACATGTGACTTTTTTTAATTAAAAAAAAATTTTTTTTAATCAGTGTGTCCCAATGTGAGCAGAGGAAGAACAGAGAAGGCTTAAAAGCTGTCATCAGCCAAATACCAAAAAATGGAGTCATATTCTTTATCACATGTAGAAAGCCTATTTCTTATATTATATTTTTTTAACTATCTGAATGTGACTCCAATTTCTCTTATTCTTCTTCTCTTCTACAAGAAAGACACATCCAACTTTTTCAAATGTGTTTTATAAAATAAGGTTTCAAGTCTCCTCATCTCTTCATTTTCTTACTAGGTTGGTGAGTTTCTTTTGGGCATCATGAAGTATCCACACTGAGGGCAAAATCTTCCCCCTTAAAGATATTTTTTACCAAAAAAGAATAAAATCTTACCATTTGTGACAGCATGAGTGGACCTAGAGGGCATTATGCTGAGTTAAATGGGTCCGTCAGAGAAGACAAATATCATATTATTTCACTTATATGCAGGGTTTAAATAACAATGTAAACTAACAAGCTAAACAGAAACAGCCATAGACACAGAACACAGGTTTATGGTTGCCAGAGGGGAGAGGAGTTGGGGAACCAAGTGGAAAAGGGGACAGAATTGAGAAGTACAGGTTGACAGAAAATAGTCACAGGGATGTAAATTACAGTATAGGAAATATAGTAGATAATATCATAAAATAAATAATTTAAAGATATTTTTAAAACCCCCTTCTTATGAATCCACCTTGTGGCTTTTATTTAGAGAATGATGTAAATAGGAGAATACATGGGGTGGAGAAATTAATAAATAAATTGGACTGGATTAGACAGTTTTGTTTGGGGAAACACAGTGAATTTGATTCTAGGCATGTTGAGTTTATAGTGATGGTAGCATGTCCAGATATTTCCTCTACTTCAAAAATCTTTGGAGTCAACCCTTTTAAACAGTAAACTTGAGATTTCAATGAAAAACCTATTCTAATTTTTAACTTATATTGTTTTTAGCATCTCCCTGTGATCCTTCTTTCCTTCTGGGCTGTGCTCCCTGCAATGTGATATGCTCCATTATTTTCCAGAACCGTTTTGAATATAGTGATAAGCAATTTCTAACTTTGATAGGCTATATTCATGAAGTCTTCAGACTTGTCAGCAGCCACTGGACACAGGTAAAGTCAACATTTCAAAGTTCTCTTGAAATGGGAAATAATTTTATGATTAATCTATTGCTAATGCCAACCCAATTTCTTTGCCCTATTTCAAAATGGCTGAAGTGTTTGTCAAACTATCATTGATAGCCAGCTAGTGAGTTATCAAATCAATTCTTTGATGTATTAAAATTACATTTAAAACATGAAATATAGCAATAGAAACAAAAATATGTCATAGCACATCAAATGATAACAAGGTATTTTTTAAAGAAGTTTTTTCTGATTTTTATAACTATAGATGGAAGAGAGTGGTGGTATAAAATGCATTTCTTTCATTTTCTTACTATTGCTAATTTATTATTATCATTATTATGTTTTTAATTAATGTACTATTGTTGTATTATACTTGTCCCATTTTTCCCCCATTGCTCTTATTGTAGCATATTGTCAGAGAATGTTAGTAGCCTATGATAGATCATCAGTAACAATTAAAATTCTGTGTGGATCATAACGTGATGATATGTTCCACCTGGGAAAGATGCTGGAAAACAAATAGTCAGCTCCTCTTTTTTTAGAGTAGGAAATTATCACCCACAGATATTAAATATATTTTCCAAAGTAGCCTAGCCAAGACAAAGAATAAACTAGACCTAGAATCTGGATTTCTTGATTCTCTATCTAGTTTGATACAAGCTACCAGCCAGAATAAATTGTTTCAGTGACTATGAAGGGTATTATTAACACATGAAGGTACTGCCTAGGTAGAGTCAATAAACTCTGGAATTGGGAATGGTCCAATGAATATAATGTGCACATTTTTTAAAAAAAGATTTTATTTTATTATTTTTAGAGAGAGGGGAGAGGGGAAGGGAGAGAGGCAGAGAGGGAGAGAAACATCAATGTATGGTTGCCTTTCACCTGCCTCCAGCCATGGACCTGGCTGGAGACCTGGCTTGCAACCTGGTTCTGTGCCCTGGCTGGGGATCGAACCAGCCACCTTTGGGTTCGCAGGCTGGCGCCTTATCCATTGTGCCACCAGCCAGTAATGTGCACATTTTTGAGGGGGTGAGAGCCTAAGTAAGAATAAGCTAAGTGACACAGAGCAGAGACTTCTTGTCAAAATGAAGACTTAAGTAAACATGGTTCACCTCATCACACAACCTCATCAAAATTAGAACTAAACTATAGAACAACCATTATTCAGAATCATCACAAATCAAGTTGAATGGAAATCCAAAAACTACAGAATTATAAAAACCATGTCCATCCAGACTGGTAGGAGGAAGAGAGATATGCAATGGGCTAGTCCCATATCCACATGGGGTGGATAAAAATTTGGGAGGGATATCTTGGGAGTGAGGAGGCCAAGCTCAACACTAGGCCCCCTAGCCCAGGGTTCCAGTGCCAGGAAGATAAGTCTCCGTAACTTCTGGCTCCAAAAACCAGAGGGTCTGAGTTGGTGGAAGAAATTTCTCATGTTCCAAGGAGATCCTCTTAAAGAATCCACAGATGGACTTATATGGACACCCTCTGAGCTCCATTACCAATGTAGCAGCTTGAAAGGCACCAGTGGTGTCCAGGGAGGGACTGAAGTATCTGGCAGCAGGGAGAGAGCTGGGGGACAGCTTTCTCCCAGACAGAAAGGCAGGCAGAGGCCATTGTCCCTTTTCTAAACACTTTCCCCATAAAGCCATATAGCCAGCAGGGGGTGCCATATCTGAGACTTTATAACTCTGGCTAACACTGCTTACTCCAACCTGGAGGTCCCCTAAGGGTCTGTCCCACCCAACAGACAGACCTACCCAAACTTTTAACAATGGCTTTTCCATCTAAATGATTGGTCTTTGTTCATACTTCACAACCTCCTAAATCCTCTCAAACAAGCAACAACCAGCCTCTGTGAGCCCCCAGCCCCCATACCTCTTGCTAAGTGGTCCCATGCCTGGCACTAGTAGCTGCCAGCCTAAGTTCACAGCAAGGCTTCATCTGGGAACCTCCAATCTCAGCACAAGTAGCAGCCATCTGATGATTGCTTTATAGCTCATATAGAGTGGCCCCAGTCAGAACACAGGGGGATGACCTTAGTCTGCACTACATGGGAAATCCTAGAGCCTGCACACCCACTAGATGGCTACAGATCACATCAGAGCACCTTCACCTTGCCCCCACATAGCAGATTCTTCACAGTGGAGGTTGGTGATCACAACCAGACCTTGCAGCTGACTGGCCTCTGTAAATCTCTCTCATTGACCTTCAAAGGCTCAACTACAAGAGGAGTGTGTACTCAGCCTACCCAAAGGGTACACTTCTAGGTCCCTTGTTGGGTGATAGGGAAGTCTTGCCACTGGAACCTACAGGACACCTACTACATTAGGCCAAGCTACCAAGACAGGGGGTCAGAGTGGCTCTACCTAATACATAGAAAAACACAGCAAGGCTGCCAAAATGAGGAGACAAAGAAACAAGGCCCAAATGAAGGAACACATAAAAACTTCGGGAAAAGGACAAAACAAAATGTAGATAAGCAATCTGTCAGATGCAGAGTTCAAAACTGGTTATAAGGATGCTCAAGGAACTTAGTGAGGATCTCAACAGCCTAAAAAGATCCACTCAGAAATGAAGGATGCACTAACTGAAATAAAGAACAGTTTACAGGGAAACAACAGTAGAGAAGATGAAGCCTAGAATCAAATCAATGATTTAGAACATAAGGAAGCAAAAAAAAAAAAAAAAAAAAAAAAAAAAAAAAAAAAAAAAAAAAAAAAAAAAAAAAAAAAAAAAAAAAAAAAAAAAAAAAAAAAAAAAAAAAAAAAAAAAAAAAAAAAAAAAAAACAACCAATAGGAAAAAGAATCAAAAAAATAAAAGAAAATAAATGATAGTGTAAGCAGCTTGGGGGATCATTTCAAGCACTCCTATATTCTCATAGAGGTGCCAGGAGGGGAAGAAAAGGAGCAAGAAATTGGAAATATATTTGAAAAAATAATGAAGGAAAATTTCCTAATTTGGTGAAGGAAATAGGCATTCAAGTTCAAGAAGCACAAGAGAATCCCAAACAACATGGATGCAAAGAGGCCCACATCAAGACACATCATAATTAAAATGTCAAAGGTTAAAGATAAAGAGAGAAGCTTAAAAGCAGCAAGAGAAAAGCAGTTAATAACCTACAGGGAAGTTCCCATAAGACTGTGAGCTAATTTCTCAAAAGAAACTTATCAGGCTAGAAGAGATTCACAAGAAATTTTCAAAGTTATATAAGGCAGGACCCACATTGAAGCTCTTTATCTGCCCTTCCATTCTAAATGATAGCTTTGCTGGGCAGAGTTATCATTTAGAATGGAAAGGCAGATAAAGAGCTTCCTAGGCAAGAAAAACTAAAGGAGTTCATCATCACCAAGCCATTATTACATGCAATGCTAAAGGGACTTATTTAAGAAGAAGGAGGAGGAGGAGGAGGAAGAAGAAGATTAAAACTATGAACAATAAAATTGCAAAAATTATATAGCATCAACATTTGAATCTAAAAAACAAACTAAGCAAACAAGAACAGAGACAGAATCATGAATATGAAGAGCATTTTGATGCTTGCCAAATGAAAAAGGGGTCTATGGGGGAATAGAAGAGGTGAGAGGAGTATGAAGTATAAATTGGTAATTACAAAATAGCCATAGGAATGTAAGTACAGCATAGGAAATGAGGTAGCCAAAGAATTTATATGCATGGACATGAACAATGGATTGCCTGAGGGAGTGGGGGAGGCTGGGTGGCAGGGCATAACAGGGAAAAAAATGGAACAACTGTAATAGCATAATGAATAAATTATACTAAAAAATAAGTTAAATAATTTGGGCATTCTTTTCATCTTTCCAATGCACTGTTTCTTCATTATAAAACAAGGGTATAAATACTATAAACTTATTAGATGGCTGTGGAGATATGTGTAGGGTAAACTGGGAAGAACATTGGCTTCTACCTCTGTCACTCATTTGGTCTTAGACTGGTGGACTAACCTTTCCAAAGCTCAGTAGTCCCATTTGGAAAGAGGTGATATGCTCCTGAATTCTTTCTAAGTGTTATGCTTAGGAAATGAATGGAAATGGTTTTGGAATTGCTTTGTAACTTGTGCATTCCGTAACTCTGGCCATTTTACCAGTTCCCTGTCTTTTGAGC
The DNA here is from genome assembly GCA_004026585.1 of Noctilio leporinus. Lineage (NCBI taxonomy): Eukaryota > Metazoa > Chordata > Mammalia > Chiroptera > Noctilionidae > Noctilio > Noctilio leporinus. Next base: position 19,714 of record PVIW01011784.1, on the reverse strand, counting down.
CTTATTCATCTTTACCTACTCAGCATATAACAAAATCTCTGACATGCAACATAGGCCTGTAAAAGTTGGCTGAGTGAATTAATGAATGGTTCTTTACTCTTTCAGCTCTACAATACTTTCCCTTTTTTAATGCGTTATCTCCCAGGAGGCCATAAGACATTAATTAAAATCATAACTGAACAGAAAAAAATTATTCTGGAGAAAGTAAAAGAACACCAGGAATCCCTGGACCTCAATAACCCTCGAGACTTTATTGACTACTTCCTGATTAAAATGGAAAAGGTATAAAAGATCATATAACTTCATCTTTGTAAGTGATGTGACACATGGATAAGTTTTGGTCTTTCCTGTGTAATTGGGATATTAAAACAAATGTCTCTTCCTAAAGATGTATTAATTGCTTGCATAACTTGTTACTTGTGCAAACCATACTTGGAGTCTTCAGACAGTTCTAAATTCTCACTAAAATTTACCTTGTTAAAGCTTGTTCCTTATTTGAAGCAGATTAACACATACACACACACACACACAAGCACTCACACATTCAAGATTAATGACAAACAACATATGTCATTCATAAAGTAAGTGCCATGAATGTAAGATGCAATATATGAGGGAACACAGGAATGGATAGGAAACAAGAAAGGCTTAACTTTGGAAAAATACTAGGAAATCCTTTCAGATGAGGTGTTTGTAGAGGAAACTAAACTCTGGCTTAGATGACCAGAGATGACAAAATAGATGTAGGGAATGATGATTGAGTGGTGTGGAATTCTCAAAGAGGTTATCTTGATTGTAACTGAGGAACTGTCATGGGTGTCATGACTGGTGACATTGGGAATAGTGATGCTGTTAGGGGCAGGTGGTTCTGGAGGCTTGAATGAGAAACTTAGATAAAATAGATAAGAGATGCTAGAGCTGACAGTGAGTAGTCGTGATGACCTGCTAAAAATTATGTTTGAAAGAACTGATTGGCTCTCATGGATGAGGGAGTGGGGAGTTGAAAAGGACTTATGGAAAGTTTGTAGCTCTGATTTTATTTTAACTGTTTAAAGGAATCTTAACAACTCATCTAACTTTACCTTCAACTATTACACTCCCTCATATGTGACTTAATTTGCTAAATAAGCACACTAAGCAAATATTGATATTATACTGAATGATGTCATGGTATCTCTAAGGCCCTTACATTGACTAACTTAACACATCATTACCAGGAAAAGCACAATCAACAATCTTTATATACCATGGATCAGTTGATCTGCACCGTATTTGATGTGTTTAGTGCGGGAACAGAGACCACGAGCTCCACCCTGATTTACGGAATTCTGCTCCTGCTGAAGCACCCAGAGGTCACAGGTGAGACCACAGAGGATGGGCAGGATGACCTTGCTGGAAGCAATTGACAGGCTACACTGACGACTACCCTCCTTCGCCTGCCTAGATGATGTAGCATATGAAAAATTTCCATCATGGATCCATCTTCCTAACATTGAATGAATTAAATTCAAATTAGGTTATAGTACAAAAAGAGAAAAATATATAAAAGGCAGCAGCGATTCGAAGGGCAGAGGTCATTGTCATCCCTGCTTTGGTGGAATGTCCTTGATTTGTGTCAGACAAGATGAGTAAGCAGAGTAGCCTTAGAATGTGGAAAGAATTAGCCTTCTTTCCATAAAAAGATATCATACCTCCCATGTCCATATAAATACCTTTTTCTTAAAAGATTTCTAGTCAAATATATTTGCAATTTGAAGAATAACTCAACAAAATTGTAATCTTTCTCTATCAAAGAAAGATTTAGTTATTCTTTAAATAAAAATGTTATACACAAATAAAAATTCTTTTTAAATATGCCCTTTTGGGCAAACAAATTTTTCCTCACAAACTTGACATCTCTTACAGATATAACTTTCCCATTTTCCTCCTCATTTCTATTGAGTCTTTAACTAAGATGGTATTTCCTTCACTACTGTATCATTTCCCATGTTTTGGTACATCCAGACACTTTAGTATAATTAAATTTCATGAGCTTAGCTCTACAACATCAGCATCGGGTTTCTCTACTTTGTGTAAAGCCCTCTGCCCCCCATTATAAATGAGAAGTTTTCCAAATGGTGCAATTTAGAAGCACAGACTTGAAATCCATTCACTGGCTCACATTGTAGGATATGATGCTGATGTGTTTCTTTCATGTAACACAGATCCTTTCAGCCAAAATACTTCACTAACTCTTTTTTTTTTTAAAGATTTTATTAGTTTTAGAGAGAGGGAAAGGAGGAAGAAAGGGAGAGAAACATCAGTGTATGGTTGCCTTTCACCTGCCTCCAGGTATGGACCTGGTTGGAGACCTGGCTTGCAACCTGGTTATGTGCCCTGGCTGGGGAATCGAACCAGTGACCTTTGGGTTCCAGCGTCTTATCCGCTGTGCCACCAGCCAGGGCATCACTAACTCCTATAAAGACCTATGTTAATTATGAATTTCAATAGTATGTTACATTTTTTCCTCAAACATTTAAAGCCTTTTTGTGTCCTACTTCCTATCGCTTCCATTTTCATTTTCCTTTGGGTTTTTTTCTTGCATGATACCCATTTATGTTTTCCTTTCTTCCCATCACCATCTCTTACTGTAACATTTTACTAAGCATATGATTTTATAAGCAGTTTCAAACCACTTCATCTATCACCCTCTTCTACACAACACTCTCTCGCCCCTTAAGCTGAGAAGGTGAAGTTTAAAATTCCTAACCTTTTCTTCTTTATAGCTATTAAGGCGTAGAATTTCCATATGCTCCATTAAAAGACACATTCTTCAGGTGGTAGGTCAATCCCATTTGACCGAAGTAGCAACCTGGTATTAGAGAAAATGAGTTACAGATCCTAACAACAGTGACTTTGGGTTCTGCCTCTACTAGTAGTAAGTAGCTGTGGGACAATAGGCTCATGGCTACCTCTCTCCATGCGTCAGTTCTTTATCTGTTTAAGGGAGATGATAATAATTCCTAACATTCACAGTATTCCCCACAAAAGAAAAGGTAATAAGCATTTCTTTTAAACTAATGAATAGTCTCATAAACTATGTATTATTAACATAATATGCTTTGTAGATAAAGGAAAGATATGATTCACTAACAGAACTTACATTCAGTAATCTTAATTTCTAAGATTGTGGGTTTGGGAATGGGAGAGACCACATAATAATGCCTTTAAGAAATATATTTACTTTTCCTGACCTGTTTTCTCATTTTTAAGATGTATTAGCTAATGCCCAACACACAGAACTCTTTTGAGAAATTATAAGGTATTACAATAAATAGTGCACCATGCCTGTCAAATTTTGCATGCTGTTAACTCCCTTCTTGTTCCTCTTGCTGAATCAACTAAACATCTTATTTAATTGCTCTACTTATTAAGAATTTACTGCACTGAGTAGTTCTCATCCTCTTGGAAGTTATATACTTAATAAAACACACAAAAAATGCATATAGAAAGAGATTAAACTACATGGTTTTTAGTGAGTCTTTAAGATCCCAGACCTCTAAGTCTATCAAATAAAAATATACAAAGTAGCCCTGGCTGGTGTGGCTCAGTGGATTGACTGGCCACCTGCAACCTGAAAGGTCACTGGTTCAATTCCCAGTCAGGGCACATGCCTGGATTGCATTTGCCCTGGGGCTTGCAACAGGCAACTGATTGATGTATCTCTCACACATCAATGTTTCTCTCTCCCTCCCTCTAAAAATAAATATTTTAAAAATACACAAAGTATAGAATCAGAGTTGACAAGTGAACTTCATGCTACAATTTTGTTTTACAAGTATGTAAGTTTAGGTCTCCAATGAGATTCCAATCTGCCCCAAAACTGAAATTCTCTCTTTCATTTCAAAAGTCTTTTCCCTTTCATGTGAATTCTGAATCCTACCTTGCCAGCTAAAGTCCAGGAGGAGATTTACCGTGTGATTGGCAGAGACCGGAGTCCCTGCATGCAGGACAGATGCCACATGCCCTACACGGAAGCTGTTCTACACGAGATCCAGAGATGCATTGATCTCGTCCCCAACAACCTGCCCCACATGGTGACCCATGATGTTAAGTTCAGAGACTACTTTATTCCGAAGGTGAGAGAGATTTCATCTACACTCCTCCATAGGAATGTCAGGTTTCAACTGTCGCTGTGGTAGAACTACAGAATGCCAGGATACTGCATTCATAACTCAGGCATCTCACCCTCTGACTACATGCCTTTTCCTTCTAGTTTGTTTGTACTATTTTATAAATATAATACTGCTTAGATTCCCACAGGATTTTCAGTAAAGCCTGCTTGTCCACTAGCCCAGTCTGCTGTATTTCTCTGCTTTCCGGTGTATGTTTTATCACTCTTACCACTTAGGGCGTGTCCTACACGCCCCTTACCGCCTCAACTATTTGTTTCATTTGTGAAATTTTTCATGAAAAAAATATGTGCCTATTCTATTGAAACTACCTACTAGTAATAGAGGACACTTTCTCATTCTGATGGGGAAGTCAGGAGTTTTCTAGACTATGGCCATGCAGATAGAATTCTGAAAAAAGACCTTGTACCTTGTTTCAAAGAGAACGAGCTGCATTTTCAGTGACATCAGCACTTTTAGACAATAGCGTGATTTACTATGAACAGTGCACTCCAAAGAGCTTCCTTAGTTTTCTTAGCAGCAAGTGCTGGTGTCAGATTCCAAACTAAAGAGGATGGCCTTGTAGTGGGTGGGCAGTGCCCTGGATTCGCGTGATGTAAGACCTTGTAGGCTCGGTCATTGATTTGATTTGTTCAATGCCATGAAGTATACTATAAATTAGCCTTTTTATGCCTCAGTCTCATCTGTGAAACAAAAGAATTAGATAAGGAACTTGTTTTATTTTATTTTTTTAAGATTTTATTTATTATTTCCAGAGAGAGGGAAAGGGACAGAGGCAGAGAGGGAGACAAACATCAATGTGTGGTTGCCTTTCACCTGCCTCCAGCTACAGACCTGGCTGGAGACCTGGCTTGCAACCTAGTTACTGTGCTCTGGCTGGGAATTGAACCAGTGACCTTGGGGTTCATAGGCAGAGCCTTATCCACTGTGCCACCATGCAGGGCTGGAACTTGTTTTTTCAAGCTTTGTAACCTTCCTTATAATCCAGTTTGTCTGTAACTCTTTCCATCAGGGCACAACCATACTTACAATTCTGTCTTCTGTCCTGCACGATGACAAAGAGTTTCCCAACCCAGATGGGTTTGATCCCAGCCACTTCCTAGATGGAAGTGGCAACTTTAGGAAGAGTGACTACTTCATGCCTTTTTCAGCAGGTAAGCAAGCTTCATTTTCCTCTACATCCGGGGTCAAATCAAGTGACGAAGGGCTTTGTATGGGGGCTACTCTAGGCTGGATAAATTGTTATTTGCTTGAGACCAGCAAATAACAATTTCTAGGAGGAAATCCAGCTCCACTAAAACTTTTCTCACCTTCCCTGAGAAGCCAGTTCATTCCCTACACTTCCCTAGGATCCTGTCTGTGGCAGACTTGTGCTCAGATGCAAGGATAAAATGTGAGTAAGAAACAGATGTTTTAAGAGTCAGGAAGGCAAATTAACAGGCAATGAAACCCCAGAGAGACCAGTGGCCTTAGAGGGGCTGCTGTGGGAGCCCAGACAGAGGAGTTCCTGATTCCTGCCTTTAGAAGGGCAGGGGCAGAAGTCAGAGTGGTGGCGTACAGGGAAATTTTCTGGAAGGAAGTAGTATTTGTGTATTTTCCTTTCATTCATTTTCATTAGTCCTGGAAAGAAATAGGTGATATCCTCAAAGCTCAACCAAGGAAAGTTGAATGCAAAGGCTGTTTTTGAACAAACCTTGAACAAACTCTGGAGATTAGGGAAGTCACAAGATGTGCTAAAGTACTCAGGGGCTAGCACCAGCAGAAAGACATCACCATCCTGGGTTGGAAGGAACAAGGGAAGGAGGCTGTTGCTGGAACCCAAATTGACCTTTAGCAAGGAGAGACAGGATTCCTCAACAGGAGATGCATCTACAGGTAGAGGAATACACTGCTGTCTGAACTGTGTGGCCCAGCAGGGTGGGTTGAGGAAAGAAATATTCTGGCCACTTCAATATCTAATCCTTTAAATTTATTCAGAACCCAGAAGGAACGATCTTCTGGGTTTATACAGGCCACAGCAATCAGCTTTCTGATGAGAGTAAGCATGACACACGAACACACAGGGAATGAACCTGAAAGGATGGAAAACTAGAGAATATTCAGCACACTCCAAAGGAGAAAGTGGGAGGGGTAAAGGGCGAGGGGACTTTCTTACTGAAGTCACTGTAACAGAGACAAAAATGAGAGATTTGCATCTGTTTGAAAGCTAAGAGAATAGGTATCCATAAACCCTTTGGCCTTGTGGTCCCAAGATTATGTGTAGTTCCTGGAGCTATCTGAAAGTATACACTGCTATACTCCTTAGCTTTCTTCCTGTAGGATGAGGTGGCTCAAGATTTCTATTTGTATCACAGGGCTCGTGAGCTCGCGGGCTCACTTTTGTCTGGACACTGCGGGTATCATCATCACAAAATCTAAGACCTCACCTGAAGAGCTTATATTCCAGAATGCTGGACAGATGAATAATTAGAATTTCTTTTTTAAGCATATTTTAAAATCTTCATCAAAAGATTTTTTTAAAGAGAGAGGAAGGAGAGAAGAGAGGGGGAGAAATATTGATGTGAGAGAGAAACATCAGTCAGTTGCCTCTCTCGCGCCCCCATCCAGGGACCGAACCTACAACCAAGGCATGTGCTCTGCAGGGGAATTGAACCCACGACCTTTAGGTTCACAGGATAACACTCCAACGGAGTTAAACCCACCAGGGTGAATAATTAGAATTTCACATGAAGTGTTCTGCATTAGAAGTACTAATGAGGGTTGTGGAAATCAGATAAGGGAGGGAATTATACATACCCTGAGTACATCAAGGAAGTCTGCATAGAATGACATCTGAGCTGGATCTAGAAAAATATGGAGAGTATTAGTGGGCTGGGCAGCGAGGAAGACAATCTCACTCAGAAAGGATGGAATCAGGGATAACACCTGAAATTGCAGGCCTGTTTGGGGATCAGTGAATAGTAATGCTTGTGGTAGTTTGTGATGCTTCATTTTAAGCTTTGCAATGGTAAACTTGAAATTTGTTAAAGCAGGAACATGACAAGGTTAAGATTATCCTTTAGAATCCAGATGAGGAGAATTAAACCTATCAAGGACTCTTGGGTTGGAGGCAGGTGAAAAGTGCAGCGTGTGTCCCCTGCCACTGTGGGTTAGATGAGTGTGTGTGTGTGGCTGCATAAAGATGTCACTGACAAGCTTCAGCAAAGTAAATCCAACACGGATGCACAGAAAAGATGACTTTTCATATGGCATATGCACCCAGAAACATGTGCTGAGGAAGTGAACTAGGTTTGCATGTTGATAGAAGCCACAGGTTAATTACTCTTTCATCAATATATTTATTCATTCCATGTTTAATAGTCCATTTTTATTGTATTTTTTCCAATACAACTTCCTCCATACTCCCTTCCACCTCCATTCACCCCCTTCTCTCTGACAATCACCACACGGTGGTCATTCCACGTGTAAGTATATGAGTTAACTCAGAAATAAAATAAAATGAATGTTTAATTTGTGTCATTGTATAGGAAAAAGAGCTTGTGCTGGAGAAGGCCTGGCCCGCATGGAGCTGTTTTTACTACTGACCACCATTTTACAGCATTTCACCTTGAAACCTGTGGTTGATCCAAAAGACATCGATACCGTCCCCATCCTCAGTGGGTTTGGCAATGTACCACCCCCGTATAAGGTCTGTTTCGTTCCAGTGTGAAGGGCAGGCTGCCACTTGTCAGCCCCATCAGAACAAGCCAGCTGCTTTCTGTCCAGAGTGCTAGCTGTTTCCACCTTTCTCAATAGGAGGGATGACATTTCTGAGCTGTCTCGTCTAATTTTTCCTATCTTTTAAAAACTATAAAACCTCTAGTGTCAGAGATGTCAGAGAAAGTCTTTATGACCTGGAACTCTGCCAAGATTTTTTCAAATTGGTCAGAAAAAGCACTAATGATATGAGATCAACAAATAGGTCTTTAGTTAAATTAATATTTAAACTCCTATCTATTCATTACAAGATACCATTTAAATCATCAAAAAGCAAGGTAGAGTACTGGGAAATGTACTTGCAATGAATATGTCCATGAAAGGACTTTTATCCAGATTTCATAAAGAACTAAAAAAAAAAAAAAAAAAAAAAACCCACTGACACCTTAAGTATTTTTAAACAGGGAAATATTTAGTCACTTCACAGAGGAGGATTTTCATATGGTCAATATACATGAGAAAAGATACTCAACTTGATTAGTTATGTAGGCAATAAAAAGTAAAACCACAATGAATTACAAATATGTACTTACTACCTGCTAAAATACATGTTTGATGTGATCAGTAAGTTTGTTTTGTTCACTAATAAATATCACTGGAGCAGCACCTGGCACATATTGGCTCAACAAATACTTGATATATGAATGAATGAATAAACACATGAATGAAAAATGGTTTGTGGTAGCGTGAGTTCATGCACTCTTTGAAAGATGGTTTGATCATACATGTTAAAATGTAAACACACATACCAGTCTTTCAAGCAATTACATTTCTTTGAGATTTATTTCATGGACATTCTTGAATGTGTTAATCAATAGGTATATAGGTGTTACTTTCACGATTATTCCTGAGATTTGAAAAAATTGAATTGCTACTGGAGATTCAAAGTACATTAGGGTGCACCTTTACAATGGTCTAATGTGCAGAGGGGAAAAGTGATTTTCACAATCATGTAATTTTGAAGTATTCATGATGTGGTAGGCTCTATCCTCCTACAAAAACAATTTACAGTGAAATTAATTTAATTCACCCTCCTTTAACTGGTAAGGACACTGAGGCATCAACATGTTTAACAACACAACTCCAGAGTCTGATCTTTCAAACTCGAGTGCTGGTTCATTTCTGGGGAGTCTCCTTGGTATAATCCTCCTGAGCTGTGGATCTGAGAGGCATGGCCCCCCTTCCTCCACATAAAACTGTCCTGATGCCTGTCCCCCGTGCCCCCCACCCCCACCCCCTTCTCTTTGTCTTCTCTATTTCAGAATCTGAGAAGAAAATCCCTAGCCTCTCAGAGGTCAGTATTAGGGAGTCAGTCCTACTGTGGACTGTCAAAAAGAAACTTTTTTCCCCCAAAATGTCCTGGAAAAAGATCAGGATTTTGTTAGGGTCTTTCTTACCTCCTGTGGTTTTCTGTCCATGTTATCAAAGATGGGACCCCCTCCATCCCTTTTGGGCTTTGAAAAATCTTGGAATCCTTCCAGCTTTTGATAGTAATGTCCTTTGCTGCTACTGCTGTCTGTTGTTTTGATTTTCTCAAGATATTTTTTTTGAGTCTTGGTTTTTTTCCCCAAACCTTTAGATTTTAGAATACAGGTCCATCCGTGTTTGTGTGTGGATATACACTTATATGTACATATAGTGTCATGCCTAGAAATCTGTGGCAAGGAAAAGACGCTTTCATCTTTAGTCCACCACAACTGACATAAATCAGAAGTGACATTAAAAAAAAAGAACTTAGAAATTATGAAGGATGTCAGAAGTTGAACATGTCATTCTTCATTTAGAAGAAAGCCTAAAAAAGGAAGTCCTTTTCCTCCATAAATCAAATCTGTCTACTGTAAGAATCAAAGCCAACTAATAACGGGCTTCGTCAAGAGCAGCCTCCGAACTTTAGATGTCTTCCAAATCCTGACCTCTAAAGACAACCGTCTGTCAGCATTTCCACTACTGTTCTCTTCTTATGTGGGGTTTAAGAAACTTCCAACTCTATTGTGCAAGTGGGACACTCAGGGAAATGGGGCAGACAAGAAAAATTAGTTTGTGTTGTGGAAAAGTTTCTGAAATGAATGTCATGGTTCACAGAGTGGGCAGACTGTGTAGAGGATGTCAAGGTAACCCTAGATCTTACATATTGTGCAGTATAGAACATGCTTCTCCTATCTTAAATAAAGGGACTTTATTTTTGGCCAATCACACATTCCATTTCTTCATGGACATTAGATGGGATGTATCTAAGTGATTAAATCAATAAAACTCAGTAAAAGTGAAATGCATTTTAGTTATGTTCATGCTCTCAGGGATCAAAGCAGAGAAATAGAGTAGAAAAATTAATGTAAAGTATACTTTTGGTTATATTTATAAAGAAAAACATCTTCAAATGCATAGTTGAAAAGGATTTGGTATTTTGAATGGGACAATTCCAAACTGGTAGTAATTTCTTTTGTAAATATCATTTTACTACTTTAAAAAATGTACTATTTTTTTAGAATTATCAACCCAGAAATTCAACAAATTCAGTCTGAAATGTCCTAACAGACAGGATTTTTTTAAGAGACAAGTACCACAGTCTGAATTTAAATCCTTAGTTTCCGGCAATAGGGAATAACAATGTAGTATCATAATTAACCTCCTGCCTGAAACAACTATAAGTCTCACAAAATAAAAGCTGAGACCTGGCTGGTTTGGCTCAGTGGACTGAGCACCAGCCTGCAACCCCAAGTGTTGCTGGTTTGGGATTCCCATTCAGGGCCTGGTTCCTATCCCAGTCTCCAGCTGGAGGCAGATGAAAGTCAACTATACATTGATGTTTCTCTCACTTTCTTCCTCCCTCTCCTTTCCCTCCTTCTAAAAATAATGGAAAAAAAAAAAAAAAATCCAAGATTAAGGTGTAGACATGCTGTGTCTCCCTACACCACTAGAAATGGATACATCTACCTCAAAACTAGAGACAACCAAAAACCCCAGAATACTAAGCTGCACACAAGCCCAACAAACAAGATATAAAGAAATATATTCATCCAGATAAGTAGGAAGGGCAGAGGCACCACAGTGAGGATACAGTTAGGCAGCATGGTTTGGTGGCCTGACAGCTGCAGTGAGATGACCACGGTGGCCAAGCCAGTGGAAAATGCAGTCACAATAGGGCCTCCCGTTGAAAGCTCCCTGCACCAGACCAGCCTCACAGTTCCAGTGAGATGGGAGAGTGGATGGCAGTGGTGTGTGGAATAAAGCCACCTTGCTTCTGACTGTGAAAACCAGTAGGGGTTGGGGCAAAGGAATAAACTACCAGTTACTTAGCAGAGTGTAAGTTTAGAGGCTCCCACAGACCCACCCACTCTGGGAACCAAGTCCAGGGCAACAGCTAGAAAGGAGCTTGTCACATACGGAAAGCAGAAGTACCTGGAAGAGGCAAATGACAAGCAAGCTGTCTGGTTTTCTCTCAGATCCCTCCCCACATATGGTTCCACAACATGGCAAAACAGGTGGCCTGTACTGATGAATTCCCAAGGCCCTGTCCCTAACATCTTAACAGGAGTAGCAGCTCTACCTAAGATACAGAGGCAAACACAGAAACCTGTCAAGATGAACAGAGAGGTCCCTGGCTGGCGGCACAGTGGAGAAGTCGGCTACCTGTGAACCCAAAGGTTGCTGGTTTGATTCCCAGCCAGGGCACATAACCAGGCTGCAAGCCAGGTCCCCAGCCAGGTCCGTAGCTGGAGGCAGGTGAAAGGCAACCATACATTGATGTCTCTCTCCCTTTCTGCCTTCCCCTCTCTAAAAATAAGATATATATAAAAAGATGAAACAGAGAACTATGCTCAAAAAAAGGAACAAAATCCAGGTCTCAGGGGCAAACGAGGCAATGAAGAAATAGTCCCTCTGACAGACGCAGAGCTTAAAACACTGGTGATAAAGATGCTTTCATAGATGGACGTAATACAACAATTAAAAAAAACAAAGATGTTCTCATACACTTGACAGATATGCTTAAATATGGTGAACACAGAAAGGAAGAAGCGAAAAGAAGTATAATACACACAAAACCAATGGTGAAGGGAAGGAAAATGGTTCAAATAAAAAACTTGGAAAATAAGAAAGAAATGAACAACTAACCAGTACAGAAAAGGTATTTTGCAAATTATAATGGCAAACATTATAATTTGCCATTTGGATTCTGGCTCTTCCATGTAAGCACCATTTCCTCAGTAGTTTATAATTACTGAAACTGCTATGAATAAAATACTATGTAGTAGTAAGTGATAATGGTACCCATCGTTTAATTAAAACATTAACTGGAGACACTGCAGTTTTTATGTAGTTTCATTCACCTGTACTTTTGAGATTTTAAAATTTAACGTATGTCATTTTCTGCAAGATCCTACGAAACCCTATCTCATCCCATCCCTGAGGTAGTGTTACTATTATTTCCCTAATTTGTTTAAGTTTATAATTATTAGTCAGCTACAATAACATTTACAAAAATAGAAGGAACTTACAAAAATACCTTATGTGACAGACACAAAGTCATTTACTTCCAATTCAGAGAAATACATAAGCTCATCTAAGGGACAGCTCTCTGGACCACGTCAGACAAATTCTGAAAGTGTAGGCTGCCTCTTCAGTGAGGTCAGCTCCTGGAAAAATCCATTTCTACCTCCACCCAGTTCTTGGCTGTTATAACTCTGCTCTGCCAACGCCACTGCTGCTTGTTAAGATCTCCCTATGGTTTCAAGTGTTGAATTAAGGTGATTCTCAGTGGGACATTGAAGAACAGTAGGATTCCACCCTAGCCTTTTCCTAACAACTTTACAGGGTTGGGTCAGTCCCTTTAATTCCTGTTGCATGTCCACTCACCTTGAAGTACTCTGGTTGAATATAAAATTCCAGGTTGAATTTTGTTTCCCTTGAGCATACTGAAAATTTGCTATTATTTCACTTAAAATAAGACATCTACCTGCTTCCTATGTGATCTTTGTTCCTTTACAGATAGTTTCAGATTCTTTCCCTTTGATGCATTCAGGTGTTATTTTCCTCACCTTTTCTGTATAGTACTTGATAAACTAATCTACTATGAGGTCTTTCATTTTTTCTTTGATTCTAGGAAACAGTATTTATCCAGTGTGTTCATTTGGTTTTCACATTCCCAATTTGCTCTCTCCTTTAGTGAACAAAACAGATTAAAAGACTAATTAAATGCCAAATCTCATGATTATGAAAGGCTATAAAAGATTAAACTACTATAGAAATGCTGCTGAATATCAAGTAAAATGCAGTCAGAAGCCTTCATAAGAACAGTTCCAATAGGTCAATGAGAGATGGAAATCCAACTGGAATGAGAAACAAAAAAATGAGAGGAGAAACAAAAGCAAATACAGTCAACTTTTCAAGGTGTTTGTTGGTTCTGGCTAGAACAGATAATATTTCCATTGTAATAAGGAGGATACATGGGTAGGCATTGGCAGGCTTATAGAGATGCAGTGATGGCAATGTTCATAAGTTCTTTTCTGATACTTTCTATTATCTACTATCAACAGGGAGCAAGGTACAAAGGGAGAAGGTATTATAGATTCGAGGATAGAGATGAACCTACCATTACATTCTCATCTGAGAGACTGTTAAGAGTAAAACTTAGTGGAACTACTAAGCTACCAACTTAAGGTCCTGATGATTAGTCAGCATAACTGTGATTGGTAAACATCTCCAGTTTAAAAAAACAAAACAAAACCTTGCTCTGTATGTAGTCTGTTTTCTTTGAATCTCCGAGGTAAAGATACTCTGATCTACATTTGAATATAAATGGCAGCAAGAATAACCTTTTTCCATGAGAGAAACCTACACAGAAATGTAGGGTTCAGGGAATACTCAGGATTTCTTTTCCTCATAGCCTGATATACCATACATGGTGTAAATTGCTACTATTTTATTCTCCTCTATTACAAATTTTGATTTTTTACATTCTTAGGTCTTGTTTTCTTCTCACTCCCACTACTACTATAAATTTTAAGCATTTCATCTCTCTTGTTCTAGTCATGTTTTATATAATATATTGCCACTTCCAGTTTCTGATCTCTTATCAAGACCCTACAGTATTTTCCAGAGCCTTCTCTGCTTAACCCAATATTCTGTTGAAATCATTATGACATATGTGTATAATCTTAATGAATGGAACCAAGCCAGCCAGCTAAGTAATGTTGAATTGCAATATGTGGCAAGACTTTTGCTATTATTATTTCACCTGAGCCATTCTTTCTGAAAAAATTTGATGACATCATCTTAAAATGAACGTTTAATTGGTGAAATCATTTTATAGAAATAGAACCCTAAAATCAAACAATTTTTCATTTAAACAGAAAGCACAATCCCAATCTTTCCCCCATTAAAAGCCTACTCCATAACTGAAGTACCAAAAACCCATAAACTATACTGCTAAAGAGGGGAAATGAGGGGGAAAGACAATAAACTTCCACAGGAAGACTGTATAAATTGGGAGTGGTTTTGTACACATCAGGCTGTGCCCAAGAGTACTACTGAGTCAGAAAAAGTGAAAAGAATACTTTGTTCTTAATAAGGCTCATGAAAATTACCACCTATTAATTATGCAAGGTTACATTATATAAACTAATATAATCAAAAAGGAAAGTAGACAATCTGGATTTTAGGAACAATATAGGTAAATCTGTAGATGTAAACAAGAACTTAAAAAAGATATTCTGTAGCTCCAATTTAAAACAAACATTCAGGACTGGATTCTTCAGCATTTTCTAATATCTTGAAAATTCCCATCTTCTCTTTAATTGGTCCTGAGGCATTCATTTGATCTAAGAGAAAATATTAACAAGCATTTATTTTTAAAAAAGTGTTAAGAACCTAGAGGAATATTGAAAATTATGTTTAATGTTACAGGACACATTGAGTCATGTGTCAAAAATTTAAAACCCACAGAAACATGGGCTCTGTATTCCTTATTAATAGTTAATAGTGTCCAAAACAATTAAGTTCACCATTCTCTTAACCACAACTAGAAATGGCTCCAGGGGTCACACTGAAACACCAGTTTGCTAATAAAATAACTTCTACTAAATTTAAGATAAAGATATGGAGAAATAAACATAATATGCACTTGAACTGGGTTAAAAAAAATTTTTTTTAATCCTCACCCAATATTTTTCCCATTGCTTTTAGAGAATGAGAGGGAGATAGAAAGTCAGGGGAAAGTGAGAAACACCCTTGTGAGAAAGCAGCAATAATTGGTTGCTGCCTGTAAATGCCCAGACCAGAGACCAAACGCAAAACATAGGTATGTGCCCTGATAAGGAATCGAACCCACAACCTTTGTTATTGGATAATGCTCCAACCGAGCCACATTGTCAAAGGCTATCCTTGATTCTTCTTTTATTTATTTATTTTTAAAGCTTTTATTTATTTATAGAGAGGAAAGTAAGGGAGAGAGAGAAGTAGAGAAACATTGGTAGGTTGTTTAATTATCTCTCACAGTCCCGCAAGGTGGGGACCTGGCCTGCAACCCAGGCAAGTGCCCTGACAGGAAATGGAAACAGTGACCTCTTTCTTAGTTTTTGGGACAACACCCAAGCCAGAGTGCTACCAGTCAGGGCTATCCTTGAATGTTCTTAATTTCAGTAGTAGTTTCCTAGATGAATGCACTTTATCAGATTAAGAACATTCTTCTCTATGCCTAATTTAAACATGAAGGTGATCATGATTTCTCAGGTGGGCTTTCGTTTCAGTAACTAGTTCTCCTTTATTCAGTTAATGTGAATTATTATCAAATGTTATGCTTTCCTGCTAGTGAATAATATATTTAAGATCTGGCCACATGCTTTTTCTTTCTCTTCCATATTTTTCATGACCTATTTGAATATTACAATACACATAAACATACAAAGCACCCAGAATAGATAAAACTCAAATGTAAGAGCTAAAACTATAACTCTTAAAAAAAACATCATGACCTTGTGTTTGACAGTTACTTATAGACACAATACCAAAATTATGAGAGAAAGCAACAAAAAAGGTAAACTGGAATTCATCAAAGGTAAAACCTTGTCCTTCAAAAGGCACTTGTAAGAAAGATTAAGCCATAGCCTGAGAGAAAACACTTAAAAACATTCCATTAAAGGATTTAATCTAAAAAAATGTAAAGAATGCTTTCAGCTCACTAATAAGACAAACACAATTTTAAAAAGAGATCTGAAACAAAGCTGAAGACACCATCACACTATACATAGCGGTGTGCTAGTAAATGTCTTCCAATTAGCTCTCTATCCACAAAGGGGTTCTTAGCTTATACTTATTGCCTATTTCCACAGTATTAAGTATTCCTACCATCACCAATATAAAGATATCAACATAAAACACTGGAAACAGATGAGCAGTAGCACACCGTTATACATTATTTTCACCAAACAAAATGTGCATAAATAATCAAGAGCATAGACATGAATAACATTATAAAATTAGGAAATGTTGACATTTAAATATATTTGTGACCACCTTGGTAATTAATTCATTACAATTAATTCATTATTATAAAAACTGATAAAAGTAGCAATTGCTTCCACCTCATCTGCATAGTAACCAAAGAGTCAACAAGGAAAAGTTCTTAATAAAGTAACTCATAGCCAAAAAAGGAATGGTAGAACAAATCACCATTTTGCAATCCTTAAGGAAAAAAAAGTTCAAAACAATCATCATCAATGGATGCTAAAACTATCAGGTTAAATAAGCATGAAACTATAATATTTAAAAGTAGCCTAAATCTGATCAATCTTAGCTCACTTAAAGTAAGAAACTCGGATATTATGCGCCTCCTGGTATGATTTAATATGAGAAAAAAAGCACTGGCATTCCCAAAATATGGAACCTGGATGTAATTATGCCTATAGAGCTATTTACACAAGCTATTCACCACTTAACAGAAAATAAGTAGACAGAAGAAGAAATCAAAGGACAATACAAGGAGGCAGAGGGAATATAGCAGCCCATTTCAGAATATAGGTCATTTTATAGTGATCTATAGGTTTCTCCCAACAAATGGCATGAAAAAACAACAGTTGAGGGCTGTATTGTATAAAAAAAGGGACTTAACAATCAATGAAATTTGGATCCTGATTCAAACTATAAAAAGATTTGACACAAACAACTAGGGAATCCTGGATATGGATAGGATAGTAGCACTTTCTTAAATGTAATAATGACATACTGGTTGTTTGAAAACATATTCTTAATAAATGATGCATTAAGATATGGGTAAAATGTAATTTAAATATTCTGACAAAACAGAATAGCAATGAAAAAGGAGTAAATGTTGTGAATTATTGCAGATGAGTGAATTTATACATAGATACATCATACTATTCTCACTACTTATGTATATGTTTTAAAGTTTCCATGAAAATAGAAACATGAGCAATATTTACCAATAAGATCACTTCGATCTAACAACAACTCTAGATCTTCATCATTAATGACCTTTTCTCTTGATCCTTTTACTTCCCTATAAGAGAAAGCAAAAAAAAAATTCAAATCTTTATAATAAATCAAAACTATGAATTAACTTTTCTAAAATTAAAAAACACCTTACCTCTCATAATCTCTAGATTTTAATAATTCCATTAATTCCTTAGGATCCAAGAAGCTCTTAGATGGGTTTAATCCAGATCGACCACCTTTGAAATGATCTAGAAAAAGTTTTCAAGAAATTCAAAGCATTCAACATTGTTTTCAAAACCAATACATTACAAATCAATCAGAACTGCTTACATTAAAAGGACAGGTAAAAACCATGTGTTTTTAAAGAAAAGCAGCTGAAATTCTAAAACTTTGCTGGTAAGAGTATAAAAGGGTATATCTACTTGGGAAAACTTGGATAATTTCCTATATAGGTAAACACATACTTACCCAAAGACCCAGAACAAATAAATGAATATGTCTAAAATACATGTATAAGGGCAGCTTACTCAAAAGAATCAAAATCTGTAAATAATTCAAGCACCAATCAACAGAAGATTGGATAAACAAAACTATTCAGCAATTATTAAAAAAACACCAAACTTCTAATATACACAACACAAATGAATTTCAAAATATTATGTTGAGCCAAAGTATCTAGACAAAAAAAAAAGAGACAAAAACAAAGGATGTAGGATGTCTACTTGGACAATGAAAATATATGCAACTTTGATCTAAAGCAGGAGTCCTCAACCTCCAGGCCATGGAAGAGTACTGGTCTGGGGCTATGAGGAACCAGGCACCCCAGCAGGAAGTGAGCTTGAATGATCTCCTGGAAACCATCCTACAAGAATTATCTTCCACTCTGGCTGGTAGCACAGTGGATAAGGCGCCGGCCTGCGAACCCAAAGGTTGCAGGTTCGATTCCCCAGCCAGGGCACATAACAAGGTTGTAAACCAGGTCTCCAGTCAGGTCTGTGCCGGGAAGCAGGTGAAAAGCAGTCATACATTGGAAGAAAAAAAAAAAAAACTTCCATGAAACTATTCCCTGGTTCCAAAAAGGTTGGGGACCACTGATGTATATAAGAGAGGATGATTCCATGGGTATGTAGGTCTGTCTGGAAAAAGTCCAGCCACGGTTTATATGGTATAGTAAGAATGGTTTGTGCAACATCAATGTAACCTGGAAGTGAAGGAAGTGGACTGGAATGCACATACATGAACAATGAGAACTTCACTGTAATAGTCAGTGGAGGCAGTAGATGCAAATGTGTGAGCATGTGTACTGTGTGACCATCACATTCAAAATGACAGAGAGTAGAGCAATGAATCTGTCAGATGTTGCATTAAGTGGCAGTTTAATCACAACAATGTGCCCACCTATACATCACATCTTGTTCAGAGGTTCTGGTGAAACATTAATCACCCACGTGACTGTGCCCTGCAACTCCTGGCTTCACCCAACACTGTTGAGAAGGATTTTAGACTATCAATGAGATTGAGAAAAATATGGCAGAAGCTGATAGCGACTGGGAGAACTGTGTGGGGTCCCAATGTGCCTATTTTGAAGGGGACTGAGGCATCACTGTCCTATATACAATGTTTCTTGTATCTCTTCATAGATGTCTCTTTTTTTTATAGTACATGGCTAGATACTTTCTGGATAGATTTCGTATCTAGTTCATAATACACTAAGCTATACACTTAAAGTCTGTATGTACCTTAATAAAAGTTAGTATTTTAAAACTGCTTTTCAAATTACTGTTTGAAATTTTAAACTCAAAACAGTGATAACAGGAACTTAGGAAAATAAAACTATAAGCTTCACTTAAATTAAACCATATTTAGCCCTGATTGGTGTAGCTCAGTGGATTGAGTGCTGGCCTGTGATCCACAAAGTCACTGGTTTGATTCAACATCAACAGCAACCAAAGCTCAACTACAAGAGGAAGGTGTACTTAGCCCACACGAAGGGTGCATCTCAAGCACTCACGCTTGGGTGATAGGGGAAGCTGTGCTACGAGACCCTACAAGGTACCCAATACATGCAACATTAGGCCACACTACCAAGACATGGAGTCAAAGCAGATCTACCTAATACACAGAGATGAACACAGGGAGGCAAAAAAAAAAAAAAAAAAAAAAAAAAAAAAAAAAAAAAAAAAAAAAAAAAAAAAAAAAAAAAAAAAAAAAAAAAAAAAAAAAAAAAAAAAAAAAAAAAAAAAAAAAAAAAAAAAAAAAAAAAAAAAAAAAAAAAAAAAAAAAAAAAAAAAAAAAAAAAAAAAAAAAAAAAAAAAAAAAAAAAAAAAAAAAAAAAA
>PVIW01011783.1:0-35628 GCA_004026585.1 Noctilio leporinus | reverse complement strand
CCCCCCCCCATTCCCCCCAAAGTCAATCCCACCTGTTGTCCATGTCCATGGTTCCTTTATACTAGGTTCTTGTCTAAGCTGCTCCCCATCTTTGCCTCTACCTCTCCCTCCCCCCTACCCCGTTCCCCTGACCACTGAAGGCCTATTTCTTGTATTCATATACTTGGTTCTGTGTTGGTTTATTTTTCATTTTTATATGTTTTCCTGTACCTTTTTTCTTTACTGCTCCTTTTGTGTCTAAATGTCTAAATGTCTGCTCTTTGTCTCCTTAAGTGCTGCTCTTCCTTTTCAATCAGTACTTTTCTCTACAGTCCTCTTAATTGGCTGTAATCAGACTTCCCATTTCCTTTTCATTCCCTGAATTTATCTGGAATTTCCTGCCCATTTTTTTTCAGTCATGTTGTTTATCATGCCCATTCTCCTAATCTCTGGCTTTTGAACTCCTATCTATCCTTCAAAAACAGCTCAAATGCCATTTCCCCCCCCCCCCCCCAAACTTTGTTTTTTGGCTTAGTTGTTGTGTTTGGCTCTGGATGGATAAAGGATCCTTCAACCCTACTATAGGTAGTAGGCAACTATTGAAAGCTGTTACATTTAATGGATAAAAATGGAAGTGTTAATCTAGTGGGATTAGACTGACAGTATTAGTTAAGGTAGTTTGGGAATGGTGAAGCTGTGAGGCCAGGGAGAGCATTTCCCACCATGTGACAGAACTCCTTACACTGGGGATGGGAAGGATGAGGTAGCTGTCAGGAAGAGCCCTCAGCAGATGTGAAGATAGGATCACTGAAATGAAACAACGGGAAGCACTTGACCTGATGCCCCCAGGGCTTTAAGGCATGATGGCTGACATGATGTGATTATGACTGAAAATACCAGAAAATTGCCTTAAACTTTTTAACTTAGAGCTTGATAATAACTAACAATCAGTAACTCTCACTCTTCTAATAGCCTTTCATGTAATAATGTGTATTACACAGAAAGCTTAAAAGTGGGGCTAAGATGTAATGAGTTGATAATTAATGTAATTTACTACTTGTGCTTTGCTAATGATTTCGAATATTAGGGTTAATTATAAAATGAGATTAAAGAAATAGCAAAACAAATACAGAATTTATTTGGTGCTGGTTACTATTTAATTCTGATTCTCTTTAGTTGTAAAGATGGTGAATTTAGGCGCTACCAGGGCCCAAGGACTAAGAAGGACTTCATAAACTTTGTAAGTGACAAAGAGTGGAAGCGCCTTGAACCTGTTTCATCATGGTTTGGCCCAGGTTCTATTCTGTAAGTAGGAGGGGCTTTTCTCTTATTTCAGTTTTAATTGGAACAGATAATTATATTTCATATAAATAAACCATTCTTGGACTCTTATTAAAGCATATTCATACTTCTTATGTGATATTTTTTATTTGACTCTCTTTTAGATTAAACAGGTACTTTGATTCTTACTAAGCTAGGAGACATTTTATAGAATTAAGTTGAAATCCTTTTCAAGAATGTTTTAACTCTGTCGATAGGGTCATTTCTATCATCAAAAGCTAAATGACACCCCCTAAGTGTGAACACAGTAATGGGTAAAGGTATCATTTGAGTTTAATAATTTAACGAGAAACCTCAAATATGTACCTACCTGTGCTACCTGTAGATTTTAATTCTTATTTAATGGTTGAATTATTCCATCAGTCTGATAACTTTTTTGAATAGACGGGATGAATAATATCCCTAAGGGCATGACTAGCCATCGAGCTTGACATAACGACAGGGCAGCTGCTTGTTATGAAGCAGTAAGGAGGAGACGGCAAGTACACCTCCTACTAGCTCTTGGGATGCAGTGTCTCATGGGTCATTTGAGAGACTTTTCAGGAGTATTAAGTTGTGCTGAGGTCACTGTAGACTTATCCTGGTGTTGCTTAGCTGCCTCTTCTTGTCCTCTCACCATACTTGCCGCTGGAGGATGGGGCATTGGGACACCAGTGTTGTGAGAGAGAAAAAAATGCTCGCTCTGAATTCTGGGAGTGGGGGGAAGATCAGCTCTAAGCATTATTTGGAAATAGAAGTTTATCTTTTCTACCTTTTCCTTTACACCTCTCTGAAAATTCCTGAATTGATTTATCCTCTAGCTGTCAGTTTCTCCACTGAACCACCATGTCAACCCAAGTAAGGCACCTAGTATTCGTGACTAAATCTAATTAGTTCAGACTGTAGTGAAGCTACAGTGCTTTTATGTTTGAATTCCTTGTTCTTCTTTCCATTTTGCATTTTAAACAAAATCAGCATGATTAAAGTACCTTTCTATGCCAGACTGAAAATATAACTGATTTTTCTTTTTTAGAAACCTTATAAATGAATCTTCTTAGCCTTTTGGTAGAAGAAGGGGTTTGCTTCTAAGCCTCTGCTGAATCCTCTGGGCAGCAATCTGCCTGTTTTATTGGTGGACTAAAGAAGGGACTCTCCCACTGTCAGCTCAGCAGGGCTACTCACCCAGTGATGGCAACTGACTTAGGTCAACCCACGTGTAGGAGCTTTGGCTTCTGTTTGTGTATTGGTGACAACACTTTTTATTTTATTTTATTTACTTTTATCACTTTTAGTGAGAAGGGAAGGGAAAGAGGCAGAGAGGGAGAGAGACAACTGTGTGGTTGCCTTTCACCTGCCTCCAGCTATGGACCTGGCTGGAGACCTGGCTTGCAACCTGGTTATGTGCCCTGGCTGGGAATTGAACCAGTGACCTTTGGGTTCACAGGATGGTACTCTATCCACTGTGCCACCAACCAGGGCGGTGGCAACTCTTTTGGTAGACAGAAAACACTTGAGAACCCAGAAACCCTTATTTTTGGAGCATGCCCTTTTCTATCTATTTATCTAAACTACTTTGATTTAATTATGTGAAAATTATTTTTTCTCATATGATGACTTAGCATTTTTTTTCTATGTAATTATTCTATATATCATTAACCAAATCAAACCAAAACCATTGTAAGCTTAATTTTAGTATGGAAGGAGGGTAATTCTAAGGTGGGCTGGATCAGCTCAGTAAGTACCCCTAGTTCTTCCTTAAGGCTCTGCTTGTGAGGGGACTCTGCTCATTTGAACCCATTTGCTGTGTAAGTGTGCCTAAGTTTAAATAAATAACTGGTTCCACTGACCTTGTAAACTTTTACTCAGAGTACATTAGAGAAGCCATCAGATGAAAGGTAGAAGGTTACTCTCAAAGCTGTAGGAGAAAAGGAAAAAAAATTAACAATGTTTTATTTATGAGGACATCACATAATAGGAACAACTTGGAAATTTAATTTTCATTAATAAGTCTTAATACACTCTTGAAATTAGTGCTGTGTGACTAATCTTGATTAACACCATCAGTAAAATCTGGCCTGATGAGGATGTTATAGAGTGAAAAATAGAAGCCATAGCTATACACACATACACTCTACTTTAAAGCTGTGTATCTTATTTAATTTTTCAATCATCTCTCTTTTATTTTAGGATGAGCAGTATGTCAGCACTCTTTCAACTATCTATGTGGATCAGGGTATGGGCTAAAATTTTATTTGTTGTAAACATTTTTGACAGTATATTTTTAAATGACAAGGTTTTTAAGTTTTTGGGTTTTTTTTTGTTTTGTTTTGATTTTAGGCTTGCCATAACTATTTCATTGAGGACCTTGGATTACCAGTATGGGGATCATATATAGTTTTTGCTTTAGCAACTCTGCTTTCAGGACTATTATTAGGACTCGTAAG
Organism: Noctilio leporinus; assembly: GCA_004026585.1. Taxonomy (NCBI): domain Eukaryota; kingdom Metazoa; phylum Chordata; class Mammalia; order Chiroptera; family Noctilionidae; genus Noctilio; species Noctilio leporinus. The sequence continues at coordinate 31,885 of PVIW01011783.1, read as the reverse complement.
TACTTTATTTTCAGAGTACTGGGAGGAAAATTATTTTAAAACTTGATAATTTTATACAGTTGACCTGGCTTTATGATATATTATACATTTGGCTTTCTTATGTTTATTTTTGTAGTGTATGATATTTGTGGCAGATTTCCTCTGTCCTTCAAAAAGGCGCAGACCACTGCCATACCCTTCCAGTAAGTATATTTTTATTTTTTTCTATTTGTGGATTCTATTATTATTTATTCCTTTTTTAGTTTATTTTTTTATTACAGTTGACATATTTTTGTTTAAGGTATACAGCATGGTGATTAGACATTTATATACCTTACAATAGCAATTTTGCAACCTTTTTATCTCACGGTATACATAAATAAATAACTAAAATTCTGTGGCACACCAAAAAATATATTTTTTGCCTATCTGTAAATAAAAATAGGTATAATTTTGATTCATTTGCCCTGGAGTACTGTTTTTGTTGGCTGTTGTCAATTTTTAACTTGACAATCTGATGTAAAAGAGATCAGCACTCCTGATTAAATAGTCAGGTAATAGCATGCTTTAAAAATTCTTATACACTACTTGAAAATTGCTGCCTTACAAAGTGATCATTTTAATAAGTGTAGTACCCATGTGACACCATACATAGTTATCACAGTATTGTTGACTTGTATTCCCCATGCTGTACTTTACATTCTTGTGACTTTTTTATAACTGGCAATTTCTACTTCTTAATCCCTCTTTTCCAGCTTAGGTTTCTAAATATGGAGAGTGACTTAGAAGGGGGATAGGGATATATATTTCATGTAAAAATAACTCCATGAATTTTGGAATGTACTAATTTTCTTGGCTTTTATAATGTGGAGAATTTTAATATTGCATATAACTTGTAGATACTTAACATTGATCTGATATAAATTTAATTGACAATTCCATGATATCCTTAGATCCATTTGAACATACCTGAGTGCAGAAAAGTTAAATATGTTGTATTTTGGAAGTCATTCATTGCTATAGTGATCACACATGAAGATTTATCTTTCTATTCAATCAAGTCTACGTTTTTCTGGAAGGAAATTGGGAAAAGTGATGTTTATAGTTGATTTAGGATTGGCATTGACACTGTGTCATGAGTTTATATAATTAGAAGTATTCACTGCTGTCTGTTTTAATATAATTACCTAGCAGTCATTCATTTTCAGTCATGAACACTACATTGTTATGGAAGCCCTCTTCTTTGCTGTTTGTGAAGAACTTTCACTTTCCATCATCCCATTTGCCTTTCAGCAGCTGTCTAAACTGAACTACATAAAGTGGTTTTTTTGTGGTTGAGTGAGCTAAAGCTCAGAGAGATGAACTATTTTCCAAGGTCACACAGAAATGACAGAGCTCAGTAGAACCTAAGTCAGACTCTTGGCCTGGCATTTCTATATGCTGCCTTTCATGGCTTAGTGTTTATTGAGGTCAAAACTCCTGAAATGAAGTCAGTGAAGTTTGCACTTATAGTATATTTTGTGCGTTGAATAACTGATAGGTTTTCTTTTTATTTTGTAGGTGATTGCAATTGATACTGTAAAAAAGAACTTGTATTGGGGAGGGAATCATTTTATCTACCAAGGGTCACTGCCCTATAGGTAAAAAAATAAAATGTAAACACAGATTACTTAAAAGACAATTTAAAAGTTGGTGAATGTATATTTTATTTCACTTCAGAAACCTTAGTCAAACATATTTGTCTCTTAAGTAATCTATGACACAACCAATAGATATTAATCCATACTTTGTGATATTGCCCCTTCTAATAATAGGCCAAATGGTCTGAGTTGTTCTCCAGTACATGTGTTTGGCTTAGATTTTGAGTTCCTAGGGTAAGACCCATCTCTGTCTAGCTTTAAGGAGATAGGAATTTATTGATTTATGTAGCAAGGAAATCTGAAGGCAGAGTTGATTGGATCATGGGGCTCAAATATTAGGGTGTTATGTTTCTGACCTGCTTAAGTTCTTGCCTTTACTTGTGCCAGTTTTGGTTCTTTCTAGTCCTTAGTATAAAATGATGATAGCTCACAATTGCAGAGTGAGGAAGAAGTACATCTCCCTACCCCAGCCATCTTTTGGAAAAATTTTGTTGTACTCTACTTATGTAAAAGGCTCACTTTTTTATTTTTTATTTTTATTTTATTTTTTTAAAGATTTTATTTATTGTTTCCAGAGAGAGGGGAAGGGAGAAAGGCAGAGAGGGAGAGAAACATCAATGTATGGTTGCCTTTCACCTGCCTCCAGCTGAGGACCTGGCTGGAGACATGGCTTGCAACCTGGTTATGTGCCCTGGCTGGGAGTCTAACCAGCAACCTTTGGGTTTGCAGGCCGGCACCTTATCCACTGTGTCACCAGCCAGGGTAAAAGGCTCACTTTTTTAAAGTCACTGTAAACCAGGGTTTCTTAAATTCAACACTTAACCTTTCAGGTTGCATAATTTTTAATTATGATGGACTATCTTTTGTACATTCTTGGGTATTCAGTGGCATCTCATTGGTCACCAGTAGCACCATCTTCCAGTTGTGACAATCAGAAATTCTCTACACATTACCACATGTTCGTTGGGACAGAATCACCCCTGGTGGAGAACTGCCACCCAGCTGTAGTGCTCACCACAACCATAGCGGGTGTTGTATAGGGAAGAGGCTATTAACCAAACAGAAAGAGGGATGCCAGACAGACTAAAGAACAGATTATTCTCTAGATCGCGATATCTTTCCATGGTTTCCTAACTTACACTCCTGTATGTTTTTCCCCTTCATTCTGGATTGTCTAGAACTAGGGGCAGTCTAGGATTATTGAAGAGAGTAATACTCATTGGCCCAATTCTGTGTTCTGTATCTCAGTTCTAAGTTTAAGTTAACTAGCAACAGGTCTTATAAAATAAAAAGAGTATATGTGTACATAACTTAAAAATTCATTGAGCTATGCACTTAAGATTTGTGTATTTTATTGTTTATAATTATATCTTAATAGAAGTATACGTGAAGTAGAAGAAGCACATTTATCAAAGCACTTGGAAAAATAACATGGGTAGGAATATAACCTTCAACTATAAATGTCTGATTTCTGTTCACTTGAGAACTGAAGCAAGGGTAGTGTTGAAATTTGTGTCAGTATACTTATCAATTAAAAGATTTATAGCAAATTAATGTAAAGTAGTTTTATTTAATGCAATATACACACACACACACATACATATATATATATATATGTTTTATTATTTTCAGAGAGAGGGGAAGGGAGAGAGACATCAATGTATGGTTGCCTTTCACATGCCTCCAGCCACGGATCTGGCTGGAGACCTGGCTTGCAACCTGGTTATGTGCCCTGGCTGGGAATCGAACCAGCAACCTTTGGGTTCACAGGCCGGCACCTTATCCACTGTGCCACCAGGTTAGCCAGGGCTAATATAGTATATTTTTTACAACCTTTTCATAGCATTAATTTAGATTCATTAATTTCAGTTCATAAATAGGTAATTATAATGAATTTGTTAAGTAAAATGGATCTTGCAAACCAACTTTTATTTTTATAATATCTCTTATTCTTGAAGATGACTTTTTTCTTTTGGATTGGTAAATGCTAAAGCAGTTTATGGACATATGAGTCATGTCTTGACTTTATACTAATGCAAATTTCATACATCAACAAAAAACATTTTGTGGTCTTTATCTTTAAGAAAAATTATTACCAGAATCTTCTCAACCTTTGAAAAAAGTGGAGGAGGAACATGAGGCGGATGAAGATGTTTCAGAAGAGGATGCTGAAAGAAAAGATGGAACAAATAAAGACTTTCCACAGAATGCCATAAGACAACGTTCTGTGGGCCCTTCACTGGCCACAGAGAAATCCTAGTTAATTTTTTTAAGTATCTTAGTATCATTTGGACAGAAACAGAAAGTTAATCATTTATTTTGGTTTGAAGTGAACTGTGACTTGGGCCTTGCAGGATTCAGTCTATGTTGTCCATAGATTGAAAGGTTACCTTCAGAAAATAAAAGGAACACTATGTAAAACACTTGAAGTAAGGTGTAACAGCAGTATGGTGGATTAAACAGTTCTTTACATTTTTGAAGGATCTGATGCCAAGCAATAAGATTTGTGTGTTTGTTTAATAATAACCTATTTCATAATAAAATTTTTCTGAGTTGAAAAATTACATTTCCCAAGCATTGCATTATTGAGCTATTTAAGATTAGAGAAAAAGATTTCTCATTTAATAAAATATTCTTCAGTTTCACTGTGTGAAAAAAACCCAACATATTTCCCATAAATGGGAACTTTGCCCATTGTCTCAAGAAATAGTATTTCAGTGACAGTTCTGTGTTTCTTTTAGAGATAATAGTCCAAAATTTCATCGTTTTTAGATAATGCTACGAATCAAAATTTATCTTATTTTAATTACAGGTTTTTTTTTAAACACATGATAATAAATATAGGATATGCTACTGATTTAGGAAGTTTTTAAAAACCCATGGTGTTGTCTTGATTCATGGTGTTGGTTACATTTTTTGTTTTTCTGTTCAGTATACACTTTCTTACCATGGGTTAAATTTTTCATTTTCCAAATTGGAGAATATCCTGGAAGTATTTTTCTTATTTTAATACATAGTATTTTGTTGTGGTATTTTATTTTGTTGTTGCAAATTGAAGTTTACTGAGGGATCTTTACATTTGAAGAGCTGTCTACTGATTTAAAATTTTGGCTACTTAGTTCAGGTTTTAATTACTGTTGAATTTTGACTTAGACTTTTTTATATTTTTGATGCGAAGGTAAACATTCCTGATTTTTATTTGCTGTGGAAAAGCCTGTGCATTTTATGTTTTAAAGATTTACAAAAGCTTAATCTGATATAAAATGAAGTTAGCATTTTACTCAGGAAAAAACATCTTTTATAGTGTTAGTTGTCACTGTACATTTGTCCTCATATATGAAAAGTTCATAATTGGTTTTACAAAGTCAGTGTATGCTTGATGTTTTAAAATCATGATGTTTTTATATCTTTGTGAAGACAAACTTTGTATTCTATATTTTCTGTTGAGTTTTATTTCACAGTTGGGAGTCAGCAGGATGGGACATTTAATATATTTTTACTCCTTAAAGAGTTAGCACACACAGATTTTACCTTACAGCAAGAGTGTGGTCAGTGTGGTCAGTGTGGTGTGGCAGTAGAGGTGAGGCTTGTCCCAAAAGTATCAAGCCAACGTCAATATAATTAAGAGTTTGCACGGCCAATACTTTCAGGACAGATCTTGTATAGTGGCAACAAGATGGTGAAACCCATAAATATTCAGAATGATCACCTCTTATGTATTAGATATTTTCTATAATGTCCCCTCGCAGCCAAATTCTTCTTTGTCAGTTCATTTGGACTTACAGTTTCATCATATACAATAGTTTTCTTTACAGGCCTTTCCTTTAGGATATTAGGTATTCTGCTGAAGAGTTTGGATGTGTAGTAATTTTGTGATTCTTTAGGAAACTATTCTAAGCACAAAATAAACTTTTCTAAGCCTTCACTAAAACTGAAAATGTGTGATTTCTAGTTACATATTTGGAAATGCTTAATTTGTAATTAAGGTTCAAATGAATAGTTGTGTCACTGCATACTTGATAATGTGTATTACTTATCTTTTTCTGTTACTTGAGCAAATGGTAGAGGAAAACAGTACTCATTAATCAAATACTCCTATTTTCTAGTTTCTAGTATACATAAAAGCATTCATTTCAAGTTTCTAAGTAACTAGAAAATGTATATACAGCAAATTAAAAATAAGCTGATCAGGTAGACTTGATATTTCAGAAAACATCTTGCAGTTCTTTAAGACTGTCACTGAAGACATCCGAATAATCAATTTTCTGGCACACAGGGGCTCACACAAATGATATAAGATCATTTAACCTTTGAGGGATCCCTTTTGTCTCCATTATTGGTTCAAGGGGGCTCAACTTGACATCTTTACAAATCACTTAGGAAAGATTAAGGTTCAGTACCAGCATTCTGGAGAACTCGGTCACTGCCCCCTATCCCCTGCCCCACCACCCAATAATCATTCAGCTCCATCATGGAAGTATAAAAATTGGATTATTCCAATGGAAAATGCAGTGTTCTATCACATACTGCCTAAATACTTAATCAGACTGACAAAAGTTTTAATGATTCCTATATCTATAATAATAGCTATCATTTACTGATTACCTATTTAAGTTATTCTAAGCTACTGTAATAATTCATTTAGTCCCAGATACAACCAGTGATCAGCAAGCATTACACATCTTTCAGGTGAACAGGCCCAGAGCTATGGCAGAAATAGGCACCAGGTGAATCCAGTTCTGGTTTCAAATCTTACTTTTTTTCAGCATAAGTACTGAAGATTTAGCAGTCTATACATTAAGTTTAAATGTAAATTTTAATATTTAAAATTTTCATCAGAATATTGGAACATTCAGAAAAAATACCAGCATTCAGTATTTGAAGTCTGGTGATTTTGGGTACCACATAAAGAAGGTAAGTGATGGTTTTGAAAACAACTTTCAAGTCAGTTGCCTCCTTTTTTCAGCCCAAAGCATGGAGGGCACAGTTCTGGACTTAATTATGTTATGATGAAATTAACATTTTTGAACATTGTGAGTCATAGTTTAAGATAGAATTCTTTCCCATAGTTATTTAATTTTTCCCCTTCTTTACTGAGGTATGATTGATAAAGCAGATTAATTAATAAGGTAATTAATTTGGGAAGGAATTTAAAGGAGTGGTACTATGAAGTAATTGTGTAATTCCGAAAGTAAAATTTGAGTATTCTTTAGAATACTCAAATTTAGAATACTCAAATTTATGATAATTTATTTGGCTCAATAATAAAGGATGGTAATATCAATATTTTGGCCATGATATCAATGTCCCCCACTTTTACCCCTTTGGCTGTGTGTGAGATTACTTTTAAACCTGTTTTTATTGTGGTATCACAACTCCTAGTTGTATCCTGAAAATAAAAACACAAAACATGAAAATAGAAAAAGTCAGTTGGCCAAATAGAGGTTTATCTGAAACTTCTTTCAAATCGAACTAAGAGAGTCACTTTAAATTCAATGAAAATATACTTCACTTTTAGTAACTAAAGTAATTAAGAATTTTTAAAAAGCTTTCCTGGCTTTAGCGTTTTTGATAAGGTGTGTCATAGAAGCAAGCTTACTAATGGATTGGAAAAATCAACTCATGTATTTGGAAAGGATCCACATATTGCTACCTTGATAGGCCTCTGAAACTCCAAACTTTGGGTCTCTCTCAGCTCCCACAGAATCAAATACATATGTGACTGGAAATTTTAAGTGCCCCTAACTATATCTCTGCCCAATCTGAAACTACTTAAAAGAAATCAGCTGTTTCCATGAACAGGCTCTCAATCCATTTGTTGGTTCATGAGTCAGCTCAAGTTCTTGTAAGTCCTTTCAGACCCACATCATTTTATTCATATAGTGGTGGTTCTCATCACTGGCAGTTAAATCACATTCTGTCTTGTAACATTTCTTCTCTTGTGTTTATTGTTAACTGAGAGACATTGAGCAAGTCACAATGCATCTCAGGGCCGCCTCTGTTTATGAGTGAAGTGATTTCTGAGATTCTTTACCTTCAGTGGGATAATCATTGCATTCATACCTTGTCTCTTAAATCTGATTGTTAACTTCTTGAGGCCTGAAATTCATTGTTAATTTGAGAGAGAGCATACTGTTGTGGGAGTCTTGGGCAGTGGTCAAGGGACCCCTGAGTAGGAATGTGGCCTCCACGTTTCTGGACATTGATTTTTGTATTTGTGAAATGAGGGTAAATTAAGCAGTGTAATCTTCAGATCAAATGACTAGGAAACTTCTTAAAATGGAACAATAAAGTTATTTGCCACTTTTGCTTCCTGGGCAAGATCCCTAGAATTTTAGTATCAGGTGAGGACAGTGGAATAATAAAATTGTTACGTATACAGTAAGCTGTGTGGGTGCAAATGATTTCAGTTCTCACTATCACTCCTTTATTGCTATCCGCCTGAGCTGAAAGATTGACAACAGGAAGTGACCTTACTATCTTTATTGCAGATCTTCACCACCACGTAGGGCATTATTATGTGGCAGGTTTCCCAGATGGTTGTTAAAAATTCAGAAGTGTTAGGTTTTCCTGTTCTTTTAAACGATCATTTATTTAATCATGTGATGGAATAAGAGTTGAATAGCAGCATTAATAGAACATGTGATCACCCATCTGAGCCCCTGGAACAAACACCAGGAGAAAGTTTGTGGCTAGTTTGTAGAGTTCCAGTAAGCTACTAGCCAAGAGTGCCCAAATTAAGCCAAAGAACAGATTTGATTTCCAATGTGATGAGTTTGCAGTACCCGATAAGGGCTCATTAGCCCCACTACTTAATTTTGTGATTCCTTTGTACTAGAGAAGGATATAAACCACCATTTTCCCTCTCAGATGGCATATGCTCCATCTCAAGACACCAATATTATATTTAACAGGCTCTCTCAGAGGAGAAGTTCTGTACTGTGGCTTTTTCTAGCTCCGTGCTTCTCTCAGGTCCCCCTATTTCTAGGCCTCTTATAAAGTGAAGTCAAGAATCTAGAGAAAAGAAAGCAATCAAGAATTCTGAGTGGTTAGGCTTTCAGTTCTCAAATCAAGGCCCAATTCATCTCCTTTCTTGAGTTTATCTAATGTATTTTTGTAAGAGAAATTGATGAGTCAAAATGGACCCTGGGTGAGGTCAGACTACTTGATGGCTGTTACCTATTTACCAAGGTGACTAGTCTGTCCAGTTTGCCAATAGACTTTTGTGTTACAGATCCAGTAGTGTTGTAAATCCAATTTTGTGTTACAAATTTAGTCATTAGTGGCCAGTTAGCCATCTGTTTTGGGTCAAAATATGCCCATGAGGTTATAGAATAGTTTTTTTACGATTTGGGGCCACTTAGGAAGAGTTGTCTTACTTATGATGAAATTTAAGTGTTAAAGCCATTAGGCTGACCTAAAATGTAAAAAAGGAAACATAGAATATTTAACTATAAAGTAGCTTCTAAATATGCACCCTCTGATCCCTAGTTCTGTTCCAAGCTCTGTATCTGAAAATGCAGATACCAAAGGCAGCACCCACAAAAGGTGCCCAGTATTAGTTTTGGTGGAGGTAGGAGTCTTTTTCTAGATATGACATGTTAGAGGATCCTAGGTTTCTGGCTGTCTCTTTTTGTATTGTTTGCTATCTAAAAAGTTGCCTACTGAAATTAATCCAATTACCCCGAAAATCACCTGATTTCATTACAAGGTAATATGACCAAGGCAAGCTGGGTGGCTCCTCCCGAAGGAAAATGAATACAACTCCAACAGTTAGTCTGGTTGTATGCTTTTAACTAGCTCATGAGTAAATCTCTTTTCACAAGACCAAACCTTTGGGTTTTAGGTTGTACACACTTGAGGAGGATTTTGAAGATTGGCCACTCGCTTATACCTGTTGATGATAAAATGGGCTGTATCACTTGAGCCTCAAGCAGTATTTGGTCATGTGTGCTTGCTATTCATATATGGCATCTACAATCATCGTAATGTTCCTAGATGACTGGACAGGCCTGCTATTCATAAGGCAAGAGTTGTTGGACCGCAGAGGAGTCATTAAAGCGAATGGGAATATCTCAGATCAGCAATTTTTAACAGGAGTGCTGCAAGAATTTCTAAAGCAGGCAATGCCTGACTATTTAGTCAGGGGCACTGACCTCTTAGATTTTCCCAATATGAAAATAACTGTCCAGTGTGAATGCCCTGTCTTAAACCTTAACATATATAGGTCTTAATAGAGTTGCATCTTACTGGTTACATCACATAATAAGGTTGTGCCTGACTGGTTAATTCTTGGTACCAGAAATCCTATGTACAAATATGGGCACCTGATTTTTTTCTAAAAATCCCTTTGAAACAAAAAGGGTAGATAATTACTGTTAGTATGTTGTTATAAGTCAAGATTATACCTATTTTTGTGAGATTGGCACAAATATATTTTTGGTGTGCTGCAGAATTTTAGTAATTAGTTTTTGTGTGCTGTGAGATGACAAATGTTGAAAACTGACATCTTAAACAATGGAGCTTTTTGAAAGTCTCTGAGAACCTTGCTGAACTTGAGTTTCAGAATTCCATCTGTTCTTTTTAATTTTCCTGGAAATTAGGGGCAATATGGATAGCAGACTTTCTGAGGTATGGCTTTACAGAGCTCTTTGGTACAGCCCCAGAAAAATTGGTGCTCTGTGACTAGAGATAGATTTGAATTCCCCAGGCCAGGGTCCTCTACGTAGTCTTTTTATTTAGTTCAGCCAGCTACTAGGGAGTGTTTTCAACTGAATTCTCACCTGGGAGTTTTTCACACCCAGGGGTGATACAGATTTTGTCTGTGCGCAGTGTGGATAGGAATTCCTAGGGGAAACTTGCCCTCCTAGAGCTGCAGTAAAACAAGCACACAGTTAATTAACTTGGTAAAGATCATTGTTTTTTTACTTTGAAAAATGCACATTTGTAATTAAGTTTCATACCTTAAAGGTAGGATTGACTGAACAACAAATTCTTAATCAATACGGTGTAATGCAAACCTCATTCATGTGGTTAGAAATGAGTCGAGCAGAGTGTTCTGAATTTGTGATCGAGGTTTCATAGTGTTTAGGGTCACCTAAAAGCACGTACAGTTTTGCATATATGTCTATGTTCATGCCTTTTACTCAGGCATACCCTCCCTAATACCACATTCCCTTTGACCGGGTTCATTGTGTAATGTACAGACTGTGTGACTGTATTTGGTGGCTTTATTTCCTAAAAGCTTGCATCCATTGTTTGAGAACCTGAAAACAAATTAAAGGAACATTTCACATATTGAGAAACACTTGTCTTGTGGGGTTCATATCTAAGAAACTTAAAAGTCATCTTTTCCACACCTGGGAGGGGTTTTTCATCCCAGGAAAAAAGCTCTTCTGCAAATCTTCAGAACCTGAACCAGATTTCTGAGAGACCATGTGGAAGAAGATATGCTTTGCTTGGTGGTTGACTTCTTCCAGCTGACTTTTCAGGTCAGTGAGGAACCTGGGCACTGGCTAACCGCACTCTTAGTTCACAATTCCTATGTTTTCTTTAGAGAAATAGGTAATATATCTTTGAAAGAAAATGAACAAATATTACCATAAAGAAAGGGAACATGGCCCTGGCTGTTGGCACAGTGATAAGGCACCAGCCTGTGAACCCAAAGGTCTCTGGTTCGAATCCCAGCCAGGGCACATAACCAGGTTGCAAGCCAGGTCTCCAGCCAGGTCCGTAGCTGGAGGCAGGTGAAAGGCAACCATACATTGATGTATTTCTTTCCCTCTCTGCCTCTCTCCCTTATCCTCTCTTTAAAAATAATAAATTTAAAAATCTTTAAAAAAAGACAACATGGAGAGAAAAGAGCAACAAAATTTTGTGTGTCAAGTATAAATTACTTTGTAATTGTCATACATTTTTAGGCAGCTGTTTTGTTATTGTTCTAAGTCCTACCAATAGGTCTGAGTTTATTTTTATTAAATTGAATGGAAATTTTGCTCCATTCTTTTTCTTCTAGGTTCCTCTGCTTTTTTTATCCCTTGCATAAGTAAGCCAAATACTTCCTATGTGGTATTCCACAAAAGAAATCTTTCCCTTAAAAAATGTAGGTCTTAACATTTTATATAATTAAGCCTGAAATACATCTTTTTATTTTCCAAATTCTTTCATTGAAAAATGAAAATTTTCCTTACTAATAATGGACTCCTTAAAGAGTTCATGCACAAGAAGCCTTGAGCAGGTGCAGCTGAAACTTTTTGACAGTTTTGCTTTCCATGTGGTAACAAGAAAATCCAGCTTGATTTGGCTCCTGATTTGTCCCTCCACAGGATGGAATGCCCTCTGCTTTTTTTGCCATGCTCCTTCAGAAATCATCTCACAATCTGCCTCTGCCTGGAACAGATTGTTCACTGGGTAGAGTTCTCATTTGTGGACCTCATTTTATTGTTATTTTATGGATTTAGTACTGTCCCACTGATGTATTGCATAGTTGTGCCTGCAACTTGTACTTAAGGGCAAGGCTATATCTTTTTCCTCTCTTGGGTCTCCACTTCCCCTTCCCCTACACTTCCTCCTTCCCCAGCCAAAGCAGAGCCCAGGACAAAGGCTGGTGAGCAAGAAGCTTGTTGTGGAAGTGACCTCATGGAGCAAGAAGGAAAATCAGGAGAACTGGCCTGGGAGGGAGGGGAAACATAGAATGATACATTATTGAGTTGTTTATTCCTGTGGGTGAACGTACCCAGTCTTGATGGGATATTCTTTTAAAATGTGTTTCAGAACTGTTTGCTTGGGGAACCAAAGGGGGAAGCGTGTATCCGGTGGTTTCTACCTCCGTTTTAAGGCTGGTCCTGCAAGCATTAACTCTAACAGGTGAGACCAAGAGGATTTACAGTAGTGCGTAGTCAGTGTTCAACAAAATTTTGTGAATATAATAGGACCCAGCTTAATTTTGAGCACGTAGTATGCATCTGGTGCCTACTTCCTGACTTGAAGGTTATAACTCTGAAAATAGTAATAGCACAAATAATACATTATTCCCATTTTCCCAACTCTACTAAACAAATAGGCTGTATTATTTTATAATATTTTAAACACAATATTGTTCTGCTGATGTGTGTTTCTGGTGTCCAGCATTCTTCTAAACTATAGAAAGGGCATCTATAGTGTAGACATTAGTATCTGCAGAGCTTCAATCTAGTAATTTTTTAAAAAGGTGGCATCATATCAGGGTTATGTGATGTCACTTTGTCTTATTACTGGTGATGCTCACTTTCCTCACTTAAGATGTTGCATGCTGGGTTTCTGCATTGTAAGGTGGCTTTTCCCTTTTGTAATTAGTATCTGGCAGGGCGATACTTTGAGACTGCAAATATCCTATTTCTCATATAGTTTTGCCTACTACTTTTATCATTCATTGGTGGCTCTTCTGTGCAGCAGTCATTCTATCTGTTATCTGTCTAACAGTGATTTTCAATTTCCATCATTTCTTCCACGTTTATTAATTGGAATGCTGATTTATTTTTATCAATTTGGACTCATGGCTGTAATCCATCACTGTAATTCTATGTAGTTGCTCAAAGTCTTCCTAACTTAGTAACTGGGTGCTCATTCCAGTTAGCTCCTCTGTCCTTGTAGTGTGGCCCATCATTTTTTAAGCACTTCCTTACTTTCTGGCACCAGGAGATATTTTAGGGCATCTCCTATTTTTTCCTGCCTAGGCTTGGAATCTACCCTTTCTCCAAGGAGCTTCGATTGCATTTATTAGACAATGGTATTTAGAAGCTAAGGTCATGGTGTTAGGTGTGCTCATTGCTTCTAGGTACTCTCAGAGGATAGAACTAGGACATATACATATATGTATGCATATCAATCCATGCATTCACACACATTTAATCTATTCTTATAGCTATCCACCTATACATATATTAAGAACTATGAGTTCAAATTGTTTTTTCCAATTCTAGTTCTATACCACAGGATTCATTTCAGCACCCTGCTTTCACTCCCCTCCACCCTGCCACCTTATTTGCAATGTCTTTCTTTGATAATGAGAAACCTAGTTCCCATTATCCATAATATGTTTACTTACTTGTCAGAACCTGTATTCACATAAGATGATTGTTTCAGAGTTGCTAACTATACCCTGGTGAAAAACAAATTTCCTTAGTAAAGTACAATATTGTGCAGGGTTTTTTTTTTTTTTTTTGTCTGCTTCTTTTAACAGTGGATAGTCAAAATAACTTTTCTTAGGGTTCCTCTTGCTTTCCTATTTCCCTCATGTGAGTGTATTATTCCCTTATAATACAGTTAAGTTCATTTGTTACTGTTTATTCCATGTTGGGCCCTCCCCCACCTCATTTATGTATTTCTTAGGTATGTGAAACATTACATGGTTTTAAGAATCAGAGCTGCTTAAACAGAGTTTCTCTGTCCTGCACTCCCCATCACTACCCTGTTTCTCTTTCCCCATTTTTTTTCTGCCCTGTTCCTAGTCTGTAGGCAATCAATCTCATTAATTCATGGTTTATCTTTTTGGCACTTCTTTTGTACAAATGGATATGTGTACAGAGGTCTATTCTTTTGTACAAATGGATATGTGTACAGAGGTCTATTCTGAAAGTATTGAGCCATAAATGTTTTAATTATATTGACATTGGCCTGATACTTTTGGGACAGACCTCGTATATGTACACATACGTATCCCCTCTGTCTTACATGAAAGATAACATACTATAGGTACTCCTCTGTATTTTGGTTTTCATATGTCCTGGAAATTATATAAATTTATGGAGACCTTCATTTAAAAAAATATTTGTGTGGATATATCTTAGTTTATCCAACCACTCTCCTATATGTGACATTGAGCATATGGGTCACTTCTAATATTTTGCAATTACAAATAGTGCTTCAGTGAATAACCTTATGCATGTTTATTTTGTATTGTTGGAGATTTATCTTGAGACTAGATTCCTAAAAGTGGGATTGCTGGGGCAAGATTGAGGGCTTCTATTGTCTTTGTTAAGTAATGCCAAATTTTCTTCTAGAAGAACTTCATTGCCACAAGCAATGTGCAAGTATATCTTCCCGCAGCCTTGCCAGCAGCATGTGTTATGCTCCTGTTTTTTGCCACTCTGATGGATTAGAAATGGTATCTCAGTGTTGTTTAAATTTATATTTCTCTTATGTAACATCTCTTTTTCATATATTTAAGTGCCGTTTTATGTTCTGGGTGGTGAATTATCTCTACGCTTTTTTCCCTTTTCTACTGGGCGTTAGGTCCCTTTGCCCTTGATTTTTAGGAGCTCTTTACAGTACATATTAGGGATATGTCTTGCAAATATTTTTCTTCCAGTCTGTGAGTTGACTTTTGCCTTTGTTAATGGTGCATTGTTTGTTTGTGTGTTTTGAACTGTATTATATTTATTTTTATGTGGTCAGATTATCTATCTTTTTTTTTATTGCCCCTCTATTTTAAGTCTTTGTACCTACATTGAGATTGAAAAGAAATTTACTTTTTTTTCTAGTTTTTCTAGTATTTTTATTTTTTGCACTTGAAAGTCTGATACATTTAGAATTCTTTTGTATGGCATGAAAAACAGATCTAAGTTTATCTTTTCTTCCAGTTGGGTATCCAGTTTTTCTGACACCATTGATTAAAAAGTTCATTTTTATCCTAGTGATTTAAGGTACCACTTTTATCATATACTAAATTGCATGGAATCACTTTTAAATATTCATTATTGCTCTTTTTGTATTTGGTGTGGTTTGTCTTATGTTATCTAGTCATTGCCTGTATCCACAAGTAACATTCTTGGTGTTTGTTCTTTTGAAAGAATAGTTAATTATTGCACTGATAATCTTGAAAGTTAGAGAAATTTACCTTCTGGCTATATATTTATAAAAAACTATTACCCAAATTGTACCCATAGCTATAAGACATTGCTCCTTCTGTCTGAATGTTATCAGCATCTGTTGTATTATAAAATCATTAGGCTGAAATTCTAAAATGAGTCTCAGTGTTACTTTGGAAACACTGTATTGAAACCTTGAAGAATGAGCCCTGGCTCTATTGAGGTTCATTGTCTTTGGCTCCTTGACTTATTTCCTTAATTTGGCTGCTGGATGTAGATAGGCAAATTGTAATTCTGTGATTGCTGCCAGAGTCAAGTTATTAGGATTATGAGGTAATTTAACTTTTGTGTGCACTTAGCATCTAGAGTGCAAAATTTCCTGGCAACAATGATGTCCTTGCTGAAATTGAAAACCTAAGATAAGCCCAGACATTGTCCTTCCAGAATGACTTTATCTTGACGTAAAGAGGAACATCATCTCTTTTCAAATAAACAATGATCTATTTGGAGCAATAGGTTAATGAAGGCTGATGCAATGTTGTACCTTTCATCTTACAGGGCCCATTGTGGGTCTGGCTTTGCTTACAAAGGCCCTCAGATTCTTGGGGTTCAAATTTCAGAGTATGTATAAAATGTCAGAAATCCAGAGGGATTGTGCTTTCTTGCCTTTATTTTTCTTTTAATACCAACATATTTTAAAGAGAAGAAGAAAAATGCTGTGAAAAATGAAGCTATAACTTCTATAACGTTTTTTTCTTTTACAGATGTTATTCTGACCTTGACCTCCAGAGGGAGCAAGAGGGTTATAGTTAAGAAGCATTAATTCCTGAAAAAACCCTCTACTGCCCTCCTCTCCTCCCCTCTTTATCTTTTTCTTGTATCCTACCTACATGAACATGTGGATTTTGAAGAATCATGTCCTTTTTATCAGTTTCTGTTTTCATGGTTTCTTCTTGTGACACTTGCATAGATTTCCCTAAACCTTTATTAAACTTATCTGTCTTCTAGTTGTCAGCCTTTCATTCAGTTCCCTTATGATGGAATAGGTATTTTATGGTTCCAGAATAGTGATTCTAAGGGAAGCCAGATGGAAATTTGTTTCAGCAGGTGGCGCTATTTCTTCAGAAACAGTATTAGTTCCTTTAACCTCCCCCCCCCCCCATTACTCTACTCTGCCTCCTTTAAGTTAGAGGGGTGCATGTATTCTTTTGTCCTTGTTCCCCACCCCAACAACAAAGATGTTAGAATGCATGGCCAGAAACAAGACCACAGGTCCTTTTGAATAGTTAGAGAGCCCACCTCAGGTGACTTCTGAAAAGTTGGTCCATCACAAGATTCGTTGTTGATAGAAAAGTCAAAGTTATTAGGGAGTTGCTTTGTTTTCTGTTGATCTTATGCTTCCACTGGGAGTTATCTCCATGGTAACAGGTCTCAAATAAGTATTTGTTACTTTCTCCAGGATAAGAGGCTGTACAGAAATGATGCTCCAGTTCCAACATACTCATTTTCTCTCTCTGTAGTTGCAAAAATCAAGAAGGGTTTGTAGTGCTTGCATCTGTAAGTGAAGCTGAGAGCTTGCCTTGAGGTATGTTTGGATTGGATCAAGAGTTCTCATCTTTGTCCTGACATGGATTGACCCCGGTACAATCTGTGCATGGACTGCCTTTCTTTACAAGGTGCATTGGGCTTCAGGCACCATCTGTAGCTGCCGACTGCCCATTTTTTATCATCAGCGGACTTATGAGTTAGTGTCTTATTTGACATTATCTTTTAGATGTCAAATTGAAATTTAAAATTTCTTAGATGGAAAACAGAATCCTTGACTTTCCTATCCTAAAGCTGTTTCTTCCCCAGTATTCCTTAGTCCAGTAAAATGGACCACCACCATCTGTCTATTACTCACTTGGGAGTCATTCTTGGTTCCTCATTTTCTTTCCCTCTACCATCTAATCAATTAATTAATTCTGTTAGTTCCATTTTCATAATATGTCTTCCACTGCATGCTTTTCTCTTTCCTGCTCTTTACTCCACTTCCACAGATAACAAACTATTCTCTCACTCAGACTATTAAGTTAGCTTTCTAATAGATACAATGATGGCAGTGGTTAGGGAAAACTTAATGTGTTTTTCTTTTTCACCTGAATATACCTGCTTTAGTAAGGTATCTAAGAATGCAAAATGAAAGAAATAGTTAAGGTTTGGCTTTTAACATTCAAAAATAGGTTTCTACCAAAAGAAAAAAAAAAAAATCAATGGGCTTGAAAGCTGGTCTTTGTAGGTAAAGAAAGGATTGTATAAACGTTTTTAGTTTCCATTTACATATTAAGGATCAGGACTGCAATATTAGATTATAAATTTCTCCCATAACATACCTTATGCTTCCACTATTCATCATTAATGGTTAGAGATAAAGCCAGAGTGCAGAAGATGGGGCCCTGGTAATAAATCCCGTGTTTCTGCCCAAACAGATTTCAGAGGAGGAAGACATAAGGGACACAGAGGAAGAAGGTGGCCTTCTAGGGACTGGGATCCCACTTTGCCCTGCATCCCAGGGAGGGAGAGAGAGAGAGAGAAAAGTCTGCTAAACACCAGGAGGAATACAGAGAGCAGGGGGCTCCTCCATGGCTTCCAGTCTGGGACACTGGAGTCACCAGTAGGCTCTGTAAGGGGCTTTCTTGCCAAATCTGGAGGGTGACCGTGTAAAAACAAATTCAGAGGTGTGGTCAGGGAGAGTGAGGGTGTAATTTGTATCCCCAAGTCTTCCTTTGTTCTCCCAAGTCATGAACTCGAAATTGAGAGTCAGCATGGCCAACGTGGCCATGTTGAGACAGGGACTTTGAGCCACTCAAAGGAGCCTGTAATGCCAGTGAGAGCTGAGGTGACACTGGCCAGGCAGGGAATCACTGGGGTCTGACCGAGCTGAGGGCTTGGTACAGACCAAGATACACACCTTCTGCAGCCTCAGTGACAGCCCCTAATGATGTAAGGGACAGGGGACATTGTCAGGGAGCCAAAGAAACCAGAGGACCCTGCATGCTTTTGAAGACTTTTTCTCCCATACCTCTCTCTCCCCATACACCACTGTGGAGGGCAAGGATGGTACTGAAATCTGAAGAATACACACATCTAAACAAAGAGGCTGAGATTTATCTAAGGGAATTATTCAAATTTTTGTATGCATCCAAAGGTGATCCCCTACTCCTTTTGCTCCCCTGTGGTGGGTGGAGGAGCCCTAGACCAAGTAGAAGCCCATTTCTCTGCACATTTGAGCCCTGGGGTTAGTTGCAGGCCTGTTGCACTTGTTGCTTCCTGCCTCTACCCTTGTTGCTCCTACAGTGCCCACTGCACCGAGCAGGCAGGGCAGGCTCACAGGTGTGAGAATCTGTCATCTCTCTTATCCATACTTTCCAAAGGCTTCCCATTAAGCACAGAACAAAGTACCACCATGACATTCAAGGTCCTGCGTGATGTGAGCCTGCCTTCCTCTCTGCCTGATTCTACACCTTGTCCCTAAGCTCCCAGGCAGCAGCCCTCTGGGCTCTTCTCTTTCATCTCAAGCCTTTGCACTGACTCTATGCTGACACCTTCCATTTGCCCTCCCAGACCCAAGTTCCACCTTTCCTCACCTTGTTCTGTGCCCCAGTGGGCCCACTGCATGTATTGCAACAATGGACAGATGCTCTCACCTTCTGTCTTCCTGATGGAATAGACTGGTGGGAGACACCAGGGCTTAGAGTGAGGAAGGGAAAAGATACTTATTCAGGGTATTTATTCCCCTTGTTTCTTCCTGGCTGGGTCACCAGGGGTTGGCAGTATGGCTTTACCAAGGGCCACAGATTCAATGGGACCCTCCTCATCTTTTGGTAATACCTCCTCCCTGCACCCTGCAGGCTGGGAGTGCTCCTGGCTCCCTCCCCATAGGTAGCCCTCAATTATTGCAGTCTCTCTTGCTAGCTTCATGAAACTCCGCCGTCACTGTTTTACAGAGTCCCTTTCACGTGTCTCTGCTTCCTGCCAGACCTCAGCTGTCATACTCCCTTCGGGGCTCCCCTCTGGGTTCTCTGCATGCTGGTGTCTTCCTCTCCTTGGCTGTCTAGTCAGATGTCACTCCCTCCGAGAGGCCTTCCCTAACTAATCACCATCTCTCCTTAACCCCTGCATCCTGCCTCCTGCCCTTTACTCTTTATCACAACATATTTTTAACTTACTGCATTCCAGTGACCATAACTGATACTATCTTTTGTGTTGTTGTTTCATACTTGTTTCTTCTAATTGGACTGTAAGCCAAGGATGGATGAAGCTTATCTGTTTCACTCTCCACTGTGTCCCTGGCTCCGGGAACAGAGCTTGCGCATAGTAGGCAGCTGATAAATCTTTTTAAAGGAATGAATGTAGAGCTGACTTTTCTTGTTCTTGAGAAGTCTGGCCCCCAAGGTGGAGTGTACATGGAAGTGTCACAGAATGTGAGGACGTTGTCTCATTTCCTTGTACTTTTATTGCATAAGGTGCTAATAACTGCTTCTCAGCTACTATTTGTTAATTAACTGAACCACCAATACTTAGGAAGTAGCAAAGGAGGTACAAAATAATTGGATTTGAGTTTAAGCCCCTTTAATGGAAACGTGGAAGGGTGTCCTACCATCTAAACTCTGTCTCCTTTACCTAGTTGAGATGTGTTCAATCTCAATTGGGTACGGAAGCTGCTTTGTGTTTCTTTAGACTCTTGAGGCTGTGGAATCAGGGATGGTGCTAAAACAGTTTCACAAAACATTTTTTCACACCAGAAAGTGTGTCCTGAGGAGACTATATTGGAATGCTTAGGCTGCACAAAAATACAAGGTGAGTGCCTAGCAGGGTAGTTCTCAATATTGATAGTCTGTGTCACTTTTTCTTTTCTTTTTCTTTTATTTTAATATCAATATCTTTTAAAGAGAAGAAGAAAGATGCAGTGAAAAATGAAGACATGGCTTCTATAACGTTTTTTTTCATTTACAGATGTAAAAGATGTAGTCGCGTCACCTGTGGAATGTACATAGTTCTTTGGGCCCAGGCCCACTGAGTCATTCCAGGGACTGAGTAGGAATCTGTAAAGTTCCACAGATGTTTCTGGGGCAGCCAAGGAGAGAGCCACCAGACTGGTGTTAAGAGGATGGGCTCACTTTAGTTTCATAATTTCAGGGAGTTAATTATACTGCAAGTTTCCTGAACCGTTAGCACAAGGCCGATGAGCCAAATGCATTTTGTGTTTGAGCCCATAGATGTTTCCTCCATGTCTTTAGAATTATTTTTCAGTAGGAATAGCGGTCTTGAAAACCTAGCATTTGAAGGCTAGTACTATTTTTAGTTTATAAGTAAGAAACTGAAATTTGGTAAGATTAGTAAACTTATTTGACCACACTGGCATTGAGACTACTCTTTTTACTTATTATAATTCAATAGTCTGTTGCGTAAAGTTTTTATTTTAAAATGAGACACCTATCAGCATCCTATAGGTTGTTTCTTACATCCTTTCAGTACCTTTATACAAGCACACCTCATTTTATCGTTCTTTACTGTGCTTCACAGGTGTAATTTTTACAAACTGAAAGCAAGACCCTCCACCAGCTAAAAGTTTATGACTGTTATATTTTTTCACCCTCACCAGAGGACTTTTTTTTTTTCATTGCTTTTTAGAGAGAGAGGGGAAGGGGAGGAGAGGGAGAGAGTGGGGGGATAGAGAGAGAGAGAAACGGAGAGAGAGACACAGAGAAACATCAACCAGTTGCTTCCTATCCATGCCCCGGCCAGGGATTGGAACTGCAACCTACGTGCAATCAAACTTGCAACCTTTCAGTTTATGGAATGATGCTCCAACCATCTGAGCCACACCAGCCAGGACATGACTTTATTACAGTGGTCTGGAACTGAACCCTCAGTATTTCTCAGGTATGTCAACACCTAGTTCCATAAAAGGCAACCTCATCAATGAGTTCAGCATTATTGGATTTGCCTTGTCTTCAGATGCCTTTTTCAGCTCATGTCTTTTCTGTTTGTTGCTTATAAAGCAACTGTGAGCCAAACTGATGTTCATTGGGCCAATGTCATGCTTAAATATAAAAGCAAATTTTTATCCCGCATAGTAATTATTAACATGTTAGAAAGAATGAGTTGTCTATATTAACTTGGAGGGATTTCTATTTGTTGTGTTATTATTGTCCTTAGATGGATAAATGAAAGATGTCAATCAATAAATACAAGGTCTGTCCAGAAAGTGTCCAGCCATAGGCTCTGAAAAATAGACCCATTTATTGAAGAAGGTACAAGAACCCAGCACAATGGGGCCTCTATCCCCTTCAAAGCAGGAGCATTGGGACCTCACACAGTTCTCTCAATCACCATAGCAGCTCCATTGTATTTTCTTGAATCTCATCGATGGTCTGAAATCACCTTCTCTTTCAAAGGTGATTTTAGTTTTGGGAAAAACTAGAAGTTGCAGGGTGCCAAATCTGGTCTGAGTCATCTGGGTGATTTGATGTTTAGCCAAAAAATTCTGTACAAGACATGATGCATGAGCAGGTACATTGTTGTGGTGAAGCTGCCCATCACCAGTTGCCCGTAGCTGTGGCCTTCTCATCCGAATAGTTTCCATGGAGTAATGTTCAAGCTTAACACAAAGTTTGATGCAGATCTGTTACTGTATTTGCTCAGTATATTGAATACAACAGCCACACCGTACGCATGCTCACCCAACAGAGTCTACTGCGCCTCACCAGCTAGTACAGTGAAGTCATTGTTCACACATGCACATTCCAGTCCACTCTTCTTGGCTGCCAGCCAGGTTATGTCAATGTCGTGCAAGCCACCCTTGGTATGTTAACAATGGCTGAACGTTTTCTGGACAGACCTCATATAGTAGGTTCCATTTCCATTAAATGAATGTTAAACATTGACCTCAAGCTTCCAGTTCAGTTTGGTCACACTGCAGCAATTTTAGGAGATGAGCAGGTGAGAGGAGGGAGGGGTCAGGGGGTTATTTCCCTAGCCCTGCGTGTTACCTCCTTTCTGGTTTCTGCGTGAGACAGGTGTCCTCAGCTCCTGCAGGTCCCTGTCTCCCACAGCCTGGGCCCTGACAAGGTCCTCATAAGGTCATTCCTTCCTCTTGCCCTTAGGCTTCAGAGTGCTAACTGCTTCTTGGTGGTCCTTGATGCTGGTTGTTATACCTTGCCCTTGACCTTGCCCACATCCTCTGAGCCCATTATTAAGCTAATATTACTCAGCTCCTAACTCTTTGGTCCTGGGTTGGGACTTTGCAAATTGCACTCTTCTTTGCTGGCAGCTGCCTGTTGGTTCTACTAACATGGGGTGCTATAGGGAGCCTGTGATCGTGGAGGATGCAGAAGGATGTGGTTCTCCCTTTGCTTGCTCTTCCTGTCCCAGCCCCTCACCACAGCCCATCCCCATGCAGCAGCCACAGTAGGACCTGGGATCCGCAGGGTTTCTGGGTTACAAACAATCTGGAGCTCTTCCCTCGGTTCCCTGACCTGAGAAGTGCTGCCTGCTTTTTACAGTTATTTTTCTGTTAACCTCTGTGAGCCCTTTCATATAGTCACATCTCCAATCCCACCTTTTTTTCTCTTTATTTTTACCATCTTAACCATTTTTAAGTGCACAGGCCAGTAGTGTTAAGTGTATTCACCTTGTTGTGAAACAGATCTCCGGAACTTTTTCATCTTGCAAAACAAAACTGTACCCTTTAAATTCTTCCCCCACCTCTCCCAGCTCCTGGTCACCACCATTCCATGCTCTGTCCTATGTATTTGACTACTTCAGATACTTCCTATAATGATCGCCTATTCTTTTGAATTGTATCTTTGTAAGAAAATACTTGTCATAGTTTCTGTTTTCCTGACTGGACTCTGTAAATAGTCCCCTCTTTACATAATTTTTAACTAAACTCTTTGAATGTGCCTCCTGATGTCTGAAGGGATCCCAGCTGATACACTGTCTTGGGGCAACAAGATAATAGCTGTTAAAACAACAAAGGTGAAAGTTCCTTTTAAACCAAAGCATCATATATGGTTACTACTATTAGTATTCCAGGTGAGGCTGAACCTGAGCCTCCCCTCCAGTGTCCCTGGGGTCACTAACATGCAGAGTAAAGGTGTGACAAATACCAGAAAATGGCTGCAACTTCCAAGTTTGGACAGGTCCTTGTGGCCCTGGGCCTGAGGATCAGAAACGAAACCAAGATGGGAACCCTGTCTCTTTCCCAAAGACAGGGTGTGGGGAACACAATAAAAGTCTTATAATCATATTCACAAGATAATCTGGGGAGGAAGCCAGATTGTCTGTGTCCTTAAGTGATACCGAGCCTCTGGCTCCGGTCAAGATGAGGCTCCCATCCCAGATGTCAGTCCCCAGCGATTCAGTGACACTTCAACATCCTGACTTAAAATGAAAAATCTGGTTGCTCTTTCAGAGTAGTCAAGGATTGGAAAATCCCCAGTCACCAGCCAACTCACAAATGCCAGAAACTTTTCATAGTCATAGTCCTGGCAGGGTGGGGTCCTTGACCTCTACAAGTGGACCCCTTTCTGAGGGGTCAGATGGTAAAATGGGGCTCCCAGGGATCTTGCTCAGGGGCCGTAAAGGGGCAGGAGGTACTGTGGGAAAGTCCAGTGAGGGGGCCTTGACTTCCCTGGTTGTGCATTCTGGAGGATACGGGCAACCCCTGCCAGGAAAAAAGGCCTCAGAGCTGAGGGAGAAGGTTGCGGCAGGATATCACTTCCTTCCGAAACGGGTTGACTGGCTTCGCCTCTTTGTACTGGTGTAGGAGTAGCCATGAGAAAAAGCTCATTTATAGGAGTTTTGTGGTTGGATGTTACGGGACACTCACATGAGCTATTCCCCCAGTGTGCAGGAGGTCTATAAATCCCACAAAATTATTTGCAAAATTGTATGTATGCATGGGAATCTGGAACAGCTTTCTGGGGCCTGGAAATCTCATCTGAGTCACAAAAGGGGGCCTTGTCCCCATCTTCAAATTGAGACCAGCTCTAGGTTATAAGTCACTGGAGGGCCAGACCATCACTTTCATCTTTGAATCTCCAATAGTATCCTGGCCCAGCTATATAAGCAGGCTTCAGGTTCTAGGAATCCACAATAAATCCTTTCCCTCCTGAAGGTGGGCTTGTGATTGGAGACCCTGTTCAGGATCTCAGTAACGGTTTCTTCTATTTATGGATGGCTCTTCCTGTAGCATCTTGATATCCAAGAAGATAAATACTAGTTTGGGAGGCTGGGTGCTAGTATTGGTTTTCTCATCAGTACTTCATACATTTTTACCCCACTTTTATAATCTGAAAATTACAGTTTCTCTTTGTCTCTGCTACTCAATGAAGGTATGATGAGGAATTGTGAAAAATGAGAACAAGGACTTTTATCATAAACTCTAAGTCATGGTACTAGCACTGATAGATGAAGTAGGAGTTGGTCACTTGGCTTCATTTCCAGGTTATTAGAGAATAAAAAGAGACAAATTGATGGAGGAAAATAGATATAGTGAGGTATTGTCATTAAGATCATAGTAAAGTAACTGACATAGTGTAGGTGAGCAGGGAAGAAAGATGGCTTTGAGTACGTCACTTTAAAACAGAGCAATAGAAATGAGTCAGATTATTAGGGGAAGTGACAAGATTATTAATTATTTTTACCATTTTCCTCTTCTTAGTTGGAATATTTTCCTCTTCAGTTTAGTTATAGCCATTTATCTGCTAGAGACTTTAAGATACAGGCACAGGACTAGGGAGTGAGAGCCATATTTCATTGATTCAACAATTGGAGGGTACATTTTTCACCCTCCAATATCTCTGGGGATCAGTTGATTGTGTCAGCTAGGCTCAGGAGAGATTCAGTTATTAATATTGCCAAAATTCAGTCACAGCTGTTCATATGGTCATCAGCTCAAATGGTTGTTACTATAGATATTGAGTTTGATCGCCATTTAAAAGGTCCTCGAAAAGATTCCACTATGATTTGGCATTGAGCTGAAAAGTTATAATGTGTGCCAAAAGGCGCAGACACAGAGAAGCGAGCTTTAATGTGATACTAGTGAAGCAGATATATGTGGTTGGAGGAAGGAGCACAATTAATTGCATTGTTTGCAAAGCAGCAGATGAGTGCTTTCTGGAAGCTAAGAGAGGAAGGGAGTGATCCCTGAAGTAGAAGGAACTTAGATCCATGGTAGGGCTGCTGTCACAAGCCCAGCCAAGTGACACAAGAAACTGCCATTCTCTCTTGGGTGAATGAAAGAATATCAAAGCAATGAGAGGCTTGAATGACTGTGGAGGATTGTGGGTAAGGCATTGTGCCATGGTTTAATGGATAGTGTTTTTTTCTTTCTTAGTGGTACATCCAAAAAGGTGTGTCTTAGAATCGATGGAAAATGGCACAAATGTGGGCTTATGACATTTAGGAAGCTGCCACTACCATTTTATAGGAAAGATAGACTCAATAACTCCTTTTATGGTGAGCTTACACCCAGTGTTGGCAGATAGCTGACCGTGGGAGTAGGTGCATCCTGCACGCAGATATGATTTGCTGAAATGTGACAAGCAGGAATATAACAGGTCTCAAGTATGGAGGGGGAAGAACCTGTCCTCCCCGTCATGTTCTTAGACTTAAGAACATGAGATGGACAAAGGATTTTTATAAAAGAATAGTTTTTCACTTAAAGAAAATATTTACAGTTTTGGGGTGCTTCTTATAAAATAGCAAGAATTCAACCTAAATTCTTGAAAAGCCTAGCAGTTTCATATCCCTGACAAATATAAAATGTCTTACAATAAATTTCACAAGTAAATATTTCGTTGTCTTAAAGATTATACCTTTAGTTCTGGCTAGTGTGGCTCAGTGGATTGAGTGCTGGCCTGTGAACCAAAGGGTTGCCCATTCAATTCCCAGTCAGGCATATGTCTGGGTCACGGGCCAGGTCCCCAGCTGGGCGTGCACAAGAGGCAGCCACACATTGATGTTTCTCCTTCTCTCTTTCTCCCTCCCCTCTCTCTAAAAATAAGTAAATAAAATATTTTTTAAAGATTGTACCTTTAAATTTACCAAGCGTAATCACTTTATGAGCAGATAAACATCCATATGATCAACTATTAATGTACTTAAAATAACAAACTTACTTCAGCTTAATAGAAACAATCAGAAAACTAAATATTGCATATGTATACATTTCTGCAAATTTCTATTAACAATCAGAACCTGAATAAAAAGAATACAATTTGTTTCCTTATGCATTCCAACCCATTTCTACTTTGAGTTTCTTCACATATGAATGATCAAGTCTAGACATTTCATGTTCTTAATTCTCCATTATGTTTATGATAATTTTTAATCTGGGGCTCATGGGCAGAGGTCCATGTATGGACTCCAAGGAGCCTATGTGCTCTTTGGTAGTGCTGGGGAGAGGGATTCTGCTTATCACCAATTTCTCAAAGGTGTCCATGAACCACTGGTAGCACTGGGGATCAGTAGTGACCTGGCCCCAGGCCCCACCTGACAATAGACACTCTTGGCAGCCATGGTGCTGGCCCATCTGCAACCGAGAAGGTGACTCATGAGACAAGACACCTAGAAAATGAGCTTTGTGAGTCTGTGTTGGTTTAGGGATTTGGGTGCCAAACTGTCCCTGCTCTTCCTCAAAATAAACAAAGACAAGCCACTGAATTCCTGTGCCATCCAGGTTTAATCTGGCACTTTGAACTGTGTGTTTAAGTGACAAAAACCAGGTCCTAATCCTTTAGTTTTCTTCTCACTCTGGCAGGTCTGAGATACCCTGATTGTGATAAGGACAGGCTCGGGGGAGGGCTGAAGGGGCTGCAGTCCAGGCCACTTGCCACTGGTGGTGACTTTTATTCTCTAATTTGAAAATGTAAAAAGGTTAGCTTGGATGGATGGGCACCGAGTTCCATGGAATCTCCCTCCTCCTGGGCCTGGCCTGGCTTATATTGATGCTGAGCCTCTGAAAGCCCTAGATTAAGAGGGACCTTGAATTAAGAATGCCTCTGATGTTTCATAAGCATCAGGATGCATTGCAGAGCTTGTTCAAAGCACAGATTTCTTGGATCAGCCCCAGAGATTCTGATTTACTAGGTCTGGGATGGAGTCCTGTGTTTATTGTTTTCTTTTTTTTAAATCAGTATATCCAAGTGATTTTGAGAAAGGGGCCAGAAAGAGTGTTGTTCTTCCAGATCCTGAGTGCGTGGATGAAGAGGATATCTGGGCCCTTACACCTGCTGTCCTCGATGAGTTCATTCTGTCAGGCCTGGGGGCTGCCCTTCTCATCTGCAGAGAATGGCTGGAGAGGGCAGGTGAGGGCCCATCTCTGCTTCCTCACAGATGTGATGCCAGGGCCAGGGTGACATGGGTCCTGTTGCCATGGCTCCCCCACTATTTGGCAGCAGGGAAGCTCCTGATCTGCTCTGCCACCTCCAGCATTTCAGCATCTCTCCCAACCAAGGGACTCCATCTCCTGCAAGGGTGCTGAGACTAGGAGGAAACATAACCAAATCCATAACTGAGAATTGTCTGGCAGGAGCTGTGCTTTTCCAGGCCCCTGATCCACCAAGGCTGTGCATTGAAGACCTGAAGAAGTCCAAAGTGGTGGTTTCTGTGACCTTCTTCTGTGTGGGAGTGGGGAGAGTGGTCTACTGGGAATCCTAAGTCCTTTGTTCATTCATTTATCCGTTCATTCTCTCAAATACTTGATTGCTTAATATGTGCCAAGTAAGTGCTATGTTAGGTGCTGGGATTCAAAGGTGAACAAGACAATTCATTATTTTCCTGAAGCTCTTCCTCTAGCAAAGTGAAAGGCATTAAAAAATGGTTCTAAACTCTCTGCTTGGGAGGGGATAGGGGCTTCAATCTGGTTAACGGAGAAAGGGAGTGGCATAGAGGTTTATCTTGAGGTGACTTTACATTACAGAATGACTGGCCACCTCTCATGTTATCTGTTTATTTGGGGTAGATGGTGAGGAAGGGCTGATGGAGTTTGTCAAGTGACCAGAGACATTCCCATCTCCAGATGCTTCTTGGTGCCAACATCAGAGAGTAAACAAATCATTATCTAATTCATTTAATCAATCAATTGGTTTGTTAATGACAGTCGCAAGTGTTAAGTATACCATGCTGTGCATTGTGGGAGCTCATAAAAAGGATGCTTAGTCTGGGGTAGGCTGTAGGGGAAAGATTTCTTCAACAGGTAGCTTTTAACCTGAGATCGGAAATAACAGGTAGCTTTTAACCTGGAATGAGTGGTG
Organism: Noctilio leporinus; assembly: GCA_004026585.1. Taxonomy (NCBI): domain Eukaryota; kingdom Metazoa; phylum Chordata; class Mammalia; order Chiroptera; family Noctilionidae; genus Noctilio; species Noctilio leporinus. The sequence continues at coordinate 3,115 of PVIW01011783.1, read as the reverse complement.
TGTCGGGCCCAGCCAGGGTGGCTGAGCTGAGCACATTTGAGGGAGAATGTCACAACGAGGTCGGAGAGAAGCAGGGTAAGATCTCCCAGGCGCTTATGGAGTTTGTTCTCTGTATTTGTCAGGATGTGATTTTGAGTCCATTTCCTGATCTTTCATCTGTAAAATGGGAAACAGACTGACCTGACAAGGCTGCAACAAAGATGAAAAGTGGCTTTGTAAAAAGTAGCTTTAAAAAAAAAAGATTATGGGTGCTCCGTATCTGCTAAGTCATTTTATTCACTTGAAAATGATAGACTGGTTTGGCAGGAACCCAAAGCTAAGACTTTCCTTAGCTCTAAAACATGTTCTGTGTAGGGGAAGAAGGCAGGTCTGTGCTGTACCACTAACCCTGGCCACAGTGGCCTGGCCTCTTCTGAATCTTCCTGGGCTCAGCCAGAGGTGGCTTTTTCTCCATTGGACTGTCTAACTACTGGAAGTTTTTTGTGTTTGTGAGTTTGCTGTGACTTTCATTTACTTTTCTTTGTCCCTGACTTAATACACTCTAGCCCATTTATTTTGTTGATTTTTTTTTTAAAGAGTAAGTTTGGGAACAGCAACCTGCACTTAGACAAATGCATTTTTAAAACTCAGTAAATCCATATTAATGTAATCTGTAGACACTGATAAATCAACAAGCCTTTTGGTGGTGGCATCACTGAACAGGAAGTGTACCTAATGTTTATTTAAAAGTTATATATCAATCAAGTAAACACATGGTACTCCAATAGTGGGTGGAGATCCTTTAATGAAACCAAAATCTGTTCTTCACTCTCTCCTCTCTTTGTTGTTTCCTCTTTGTAAAACTGGGTAAACACGCAAGCAGAATTTCTGGATTGAACCTAATCATCTTCCCTGAAGATCCTGTTGTTAACTTTACAAGAGTTTATATAACATCTCTCCTTCCAAGCACAGGTGCATCCTCACATTAGCACTTCTTGATTCCACGTATGTTTACAAAATGTAGACAGGAAGGAGACTTCTCTGACTTAATGAATGAAGAAGGCATAGGACAAATCTCTGGGTTGGGAGTGGGGCCCTGAGTCCTAATGCTGGCTTACTCATTTGCTAGTTGTTTGACATTACATGGAATGGATTTGACTGTGAGCAACAGAAAACTCAACAAGTGACATCTTACACAAAGAGACTGATTGATTTTTTTACATAACAAGAAGGCTGAAAGTAGGACGTTACTGGCCTGATTCAGCCACCAGCTGAATGATACCTTCCAGGACCAGGTTCCCTGTGTCTTTACTTTTCACAACCTTCAACATGTAATCCTTTTATCCTCATGCTTGTGGCTTTATTGTCACAAGATGCCCATCCATGGCTACTCAGGCAGAATAAACAGGGAAGGATGATACATCCACGTCTGTCTTACATTCCCAGGAAATCAGATTTCCAGGAAATCCTCCCAGCAAATGCCACTGGTCAGAACTGTCATATAGCTACTCATAGCTATAAGGGAGACTGGGAAACTACTTAGTTGTTTCAACTTGTAAAGTGGAAAGCAAGGGATGAGGTTGGAAATGCCTACAGGATTAGTTAGTCAAGGGGTACCACCTGCTCTGAGGTCCTTGGACAATTTGTCATTTTGGACATGTTTCCTCAGTTATAAAATGAGGTGGTTTATTAGAATCTAGATGCTCTCTGAGACTCCTTTTAGTTCAAAAGTAAGGATTCTCAAACTCTAATATGCATACAAATCACCTGGAGATCTTTTTAAAGATTACTGTGGTGGGGGTGGGGGTGGGGGTGGGGGTGGGATGGGTGGGAGTGGGGGTGTGAAGCCTGAGAGCCTGTGTTTCTAACAGGCTCCCCAGGGGGTGGCGATGCTGTTGGACTACACTTTGATGTGCAAGATTCAAAAGGTGTATGAGTTTTTAAGTTTTTAAGTATCTTTCTGCTTTTCTCATCAGACTAGTCAGCTTAAGGCAAGGATCATGAAATTTCCTAAATTGTCTAGAATGGCTTTGGATTCACAGAAACTTCCATCATCAAGTGTTCACCTTGCTACTGGTTTTTCAGCATTTCTTTTTCTTTTCTTTTCTTTTTTTTTAAATTTTATTGTTGTTGTATTACATCCATCCCCTTTTTGCTCCCCTCTGTCTCCCTCCCCACCCACCCATTCCCCCCAAAGTCAATCCCACCTGTTGTCCATATCCATGGTTCCTTTATACTAGGTTCTTGTCTAAACTGCTCCCCTTCCTTGCCTCTGCCTCCCTCCCTCCCTCTAACCCCTTTCCCCCTGACCACTGAAGGCCTATTCACTGTATTCATATATTTGGTTCTGTTTTGCTTGTTGTTAGTTTTGTTCATTATTGTCCTGTAATGGGTGAGATCATATGGTATTTGTCCTTCACTGACTGGCTTATTTCACTAAGCATAATACTGTCCAGTTCCATCCATGTTGTTGCAAAGGGTACGAGTTCCTTCTTTCTTTCTGCTATATAGTATTCCATTGTGTAAATGTACCAAAGTTTTTTGATCCAATCATCCACTGATGGGCACTTAGGCTGTTTCCAGCACTTGGCTATTGTAAATAGTGCTGCTATGAACATAGGTGTACATAGGTTCTTATGAATTAGTGTTTCAGGATTCTTTAGGTATAGTCCAAGTAGTGGAATCACTGGATCAAAAGGCAGTTCCATTTTTAGTTTTTTAAGGAAACTCCATACTGTTTTCCATAGTGGCTGCACCAGCCTACATTCCCACCAACAGTGCATGAGGGTTCCCTTTGTCCCACATCCTCGCCAACACTTGTTGTTTGTTGATTTGTTGATGATTGCCATTCTGACAGGTATGAGGTGGTATCTTATTGTGGTTTTCATTTGCATCTCTCTGATGACTAGTGATGTTGAGCATTCTTTCATATGCTTTTGGGCCCTTTGTATATCTTCCTCAGTGAGTTGTCTGTTCAGGTCCTTTGCCCATTTTTTAATTGGGCTGTCTGTCTCCCTGGTGTTGAGTCGCATTAGTTCTTTATATATTTTGGAGATCAGACCCTTGTCTGAGGTATCATTGGCAATTATGTTTTCCCATACAGTTGGTTCCCTTTGAATTTTTCTGATATTTTCTT
>PVIW01011782.1:0-35629 GCA_004026585.1 Noctilio leporinus | reverse complement strand
TGCCGCTATGAACATAGGTGTGCATAGGTTCTTATGAATTGGTGTCTCAGGATTCTTTGGGTATAGTCCAAGTAGTGGAATTGCTGGATCAAAAGGCAGTTCCATTTTTAGTTTTTTAAGGAAACCCCATACTGTTTTCCACAGTGGCTGCACCAGCCTGCATTCCCACCAACAGTGTATGAGGGTTCCCTTTGCCCCGTATCCTCGCCAACACTTGTTGTTTGTTGATTTGCTGATGATTGCCATTCTGACAGGTGTGAGGTGGTATCTTAATGCAGTTTTAATTTGCATCTCTCTGATGTAAGTCTCAGTATTTCTACGGGCTTAAATCTTCCTTCCTTCCTTCCTTTCTTCCTTTCTTTTTTGTTTTTGTTTTATTTATTTTTTATTTTTTATTTTGAGAGTATGTTTATTAAAGCTGGGGACAGTGAAACAAGAAAGGGCCCAGGATATAAGAAGCAATAGGAAAGAAACTATGCAGGGCTACTTCGGCTCTCTAGAAATACTTTGGGAAAGAAGTGAGCCAAGGTGGGGCTTCTGTCAGCTAACTGGAGAGTCAGAGAAAAAAGGGCATTGGGGGAAGGTTCAGAGGAGTTGGCCTTAGATGAGCTGCCACTGTCCATTGCTCCCCTGGTTGCAAGTCTTTTGGGGTCCCTTAGAGCTTGGTAGATGTATGCCTGGAAGGGGAAGAAGAGAGGAAGAGAAAGGTGCAAGAGGGAGATCACACCTGAGAGCTTTCTAGTTTGCCTTTATTCCTCAATGGTAGTAGCCCTTGGGGAGTCCTAATGGAAAGCCTGTGGTTTGTTTTCTAAGACCCCTCCCCTTTGGTAGGAATGTTTGTCTTTCCGGTATCATGAGACTACCTATAAACTTGGATCAGCTTTAATACCTCTTTGCTACTTCATTCTGACTTCTCTTATCTTCTTGGATTCTTATTATCTTCTTAGAAATCTGCAAATGCCCTTTGGGAACCAGAAACAGATCATTGTGGGTTCATTTCAATGTATTTCTTTTTTCTTGAGGTTTGTCCTTTTAAATCCTGGCTATAAGTGTTGTTTTCTAAAGCCCTCAAAGAGCTGGAATATCTTGAGTTTTTATAGTTCTTGGTGGAAGTGTTGGTCTTTAAAATGCTGCTTGCTATAACCAAAGTCACTTTATTTTTAAGGCCATTTTTTTGGTGATGGCTTATTGACTCATTCTTGTTTCTCTCCTTTTCTTCTCTTGTTCACCCATCAATTTAACATACACTAAATATGCATTCTGTCTCAGGTATTGTGCTAAATTTTGGATGATATAACACGAAGTCATTTCTTTAAGAACACTTCAGTGTAATGGGGAACAAAGATTTGCTCAAGGGAATGCTGATTTAAAAATATACTTTAAGCCCTGGCTGGTAGCACAGTGGATAAGGCACTGGCCTGTGAACCCAAAGGTCGCTGGTTCAATTCCCCAGCCAGGGCACATAACCAGGTTGCAAGCCAGGTCCCCAGCCAAGTCCGTAGCTGGAGGCTGAAAGGCAACCAAACATGATGTCTCACTCCCTCTCTATCTCTCTCCCTCTCTCTCTCTCTCCCTACCCCCTCTCTAAAAATAATAAATACAATCTTAAAAAATACATACATATATACACACACCCACTTTAATTACTTGCACATGCAAATGTAACACATTGCCAAAATTGAGGTGCTTTATTTGAATTTCTGTTTAAAGATGCAATTCTGCAATCCTTACATTGACTTTACACATTCAAAAGAACTAATCAGTTTTAGGTATAGTGGTATCATAAAGCCCATATCATTACATTTATCTTCAAAGACTTTTTAAATGTTTTAATAACCTTAATATAACATTGACTAAAATAAGTGCTGAAGGTTATTTACATTTATTTTACAGACAATAAACTAGTTTCAGTTAGATATCACTTGATAACCTGGAAATAACAACTAGCCAAATAGTCTCTTCACTAGGCTTGTCATACAAATTAATACCTCATCATGTCCTTTGGTCTAGGACCAATTAGAATTGGAGTAAAATTCACTTCTCCCCTCTTTATTTACATTTCTTCCATTTAACAAGCATTTTATAGTTCTCTCTTCACATTAAATAAACTGGCTTGGGAAAAATACCACATGTCAAAAAGCTTATTTGCATTTGTTTCTTATGTCTTATTCCTCCTTTCAGTTATTTTTTCTTTAGGTTCTTTTTCTAAGGAGACTTTACACATATGCGTGAGATGTTTCTGAGAACTCTGACTATAGGCACAAAATGTAATGTCTGTTAGCCTGGGTTGTGATAAACTGCACCTGGTGGCTTTACAGTAAAAGAATTGTATCTTAGATCATGTACCAAACATATGGAGTTTCTGTCTCATGATATTATATCTGTGATGCATGTGTGTTTGAACATATTGGTGGAGGTATATCACAAAATTTGGGGGGAAAATGTAAATTTAATTAAAGGTGGGTTTTTAAATGTTATTTATATATATTATTGAAATGTCTGCACCTGCATGGGATGTATTTATATCTAATTACCACTTTATGCATTTATCTTTCTTATATTTACTACTATTTTTGTTAGGAGCATCTTAAAAGCTTTTTCCTCCCTTTTTCCTTTGTCTTTAGGGTTACCAGACTCAAACAACCATCCAGATTTAATGTGACTTCATGGTTAATTCTATTCTTTAGTTGTGTGGGTCAGCGTTCCATGACAAATATGATACTATAGCATTGTAAAAGTCCAAGAGTCAGCATTGTGGTAAAGTGGCAAGGAACTGGAATAGTGGGGAATGGGAAAAGATTAACCTGGGTACTAAATTCTCTTTAAGGCTCCAGTATTTCTATTTCTACCAAGAGGGCAGTTGTGCATCACATAACTCATTTTTCATAAGGGTGTCAACCATCTGGTTCCTCTTGTTTTTCCCTTCTCGCTCCTTCACATCTGTTGTTTCTTCATTGTTCTACAAAAGCTTACATTCCATATTTAATGTTCATTTCCATAAAAATTCCACATTCATAAAAGTGCCTAGAGTTTACCTGCAGGTCTAAGATAATTATAGTGACATAGCAGCCAAGGTCATAAGAAAGTTTATATCCAGATTAGACAGCTCACTGCCACAGAAATCTCTGGCAAGGAATAGCTGCTGGTCATGTTTTGCCTGTCCAGACAATCATTTGAAAGGAACACCAGAATTAGCAGTCTGACACATACTTCCTGGTTGGGTCACCACATTAAGTGTGCTTAGCTATTTGTAAAGCTATCTGGAGAGAAGGAGCATGTTAAATTGGAAACACATGGACAGAATGACACACATAGCCTTGGAATTCACAGCACAGTGCAGTGGAGGTCAATCAGGTGTTTGACATCCTGACAATCTTGTCTCTGCAGTAAGAGAAAAGAAAACACCTGGGAACCTTGGTCTTGGTGCAGGTTAGTTCACATTTTGGGGCATTTGCTTAGATGATTTCCCTCTGAGGAGATCTTTCTATCTACCATATTTTATCTTCTATCATCCTTAGTACCCATCTCTTACCTTCATCCTATCATTTCCCTCTAGAATCAAGTTAAGTTAAAATCAAAGCTGGGTAGCAAGCCAGAGTAGATGTAAGAATTCCTACTGTTCCTTCCTCTAGAGGCTAGAGTTTCTTCATGTTCTCTGATTGCCAAGCTTACTCATGACTACTATCTTTAAAATAAAATATTCCATTTATAATTTATAGAGGTCAGATCTACATTGTTGACAATAAAGCCACTGAAAAGGTGATCCAATATGTGAAAGTCACAAGTTTGATTTATGTAAGCAATATATTAAAATATATTTAGTGTCAGAGCAAATACACAAATATACAGAGCAAGTGATACCAAACAACTTATTTACAAATTAGAGCATTTCTCTAAATTTACTGTTTGCTCCAGCTAGATTAAAAGCATTAATACAAACAAATGTAAATGCTTAAGGACATTTTGTCAGGTATCTTAACAATAATGGTCAACTGGAAGTCAGGAGGCTTAGTGTTTTACCTTGGCTTTGCTGTTAATTTGCTCCTTTTCATTTTCTTTATTAATACGATTTTACATTAATAAGGGCTTACATTAGTTGGTCATTAAATCCTTTCAGGATTTAAGAGAATACAGTACCTTCAAAGGAGGTAAGCATGTTCAGTAAGTTAATAAAGGCAGAGGGAGCTATGTAAACATTTAGTTTAGGTCTGGGTTGGGGAGGTCATTACAAAGTTGTTAACCTGTCAAAAGGGATATTATAGAAGATATATATGATATTGAAAGGTGTTGAAATAAAAAACAGAAACAACTTTCATGAGCAGTTGCAAAGATACCTCAAGCTTATAAAAAATAATGAATAAAATTTCCAGTGATAAATTTAAATTAGAAGTTGAAGTGTGAAAAAGTGTAGGTAAATAACAACATATCCTGGAACAATCTTAAAAAAGGTTTCTAGGTGGAGAAAAACATCTTTGAGAAGATAAGAATAGAAAGCAATTCCTTATGATTTGTTCACAGCAACACGTCATCAACTAATAGTATGACCCTCTATATCAGAGATTCTCAGCTTTTGACATTTTGAACTGAATTATTTTTTGTTGTTGTTGTGGGGAGATAAAGCAAAAGATCCTGTGATTGTAGAGTATTTTAAAGGGTCCCTAATTTCTGCCCACTAGATGCTGATAACCCCCTACATGAGTCATGACAATCAAAACTGTCTCCAGATATTGCTGATTGCCCAATTGAGAACTACTGCTTTAAATGAATAAACATTTTTGAGAGGCAAAATGATCAATAATAGTTAAAAACGTGGGCTGTGGAGTCTGAGTTCTAGAATTAGATTTGAGTACCAATTCTGTTACCTTTTATCTGCGGGCCTTGTAAAAATTATTTACTCTTTCTACACCTCACTTTCTTCATTTGTAAAATGAGACCAATACGATTAGCAATCTCTTAAGGTTATTGTGAGGATTAACTGAGATAATGTGTATGCAATGTTTAGTGTAGTGCATGGCACCAGCACGTGCATGCTAAATACGTACATGCTAGAAATTACGGTTATTTGATGGTACAAAAAGGCACAAAGCAAGTGAAGATGAACAGACTTACTTCTGAAAGTGGACTCTTGGGCATCAGGGAGTGTGGCAACCAAATACCTGGGTCTCATTGTACAGGAGAGACGTTGGTTTGGTGAATCAATCAGTCAGTCAACATATATTATTTGAGCATATAATAGGTAGGTTGAGATGTGAGCAAAACAGATAAAAATCTTGACTTAAGGAATTCACATATTAATGGAAAGACAGGAAATTAATAGATTTTACTTAAAACTAATAGGGTGTAACAGAGGTTATTAGCTATTTAACAAATCTTACTTCTCTTTTCTTCTACTGTAGCTAGTCACATGATTGCCCAACCACAATAAAGTTTTAAAGTTAAAATTTTACACTGAACATTGCAGTGGCCATGTGAGTAAATTTTCTAAATGAAGTGTGCCATTTCAGGTTTGGTCCATAAAACCTTCTACATATGCGTTTTGTTTCTTCCTGTGGGCTGCAAAGCCACAACAATTATCAGTGACCAGAGCAAGCTTAGAAGTCACATGTTAAAAATGGCAGAGCTACTGTCAGCCTGAGTCCCTGAATAATTGTGTGGATCAAAGACTCTTGTACTGGCTGCAATTTACAAGATTTGCCTGGACAATCAGTGAAAGGGAAATAAACTCCTATTGTATTTGAGCCATTGAATGTTGTGTTTATTTGTTAAGCAATTTTTGTAACCAGAGAAGCACAGGTGGCCTGGAAAGATTTCTGTGAGGGAGAATATCTGAGTTGAAATCTCATGGAAGAAAATAAAGCAGCCATATGAACATCTACTACATTGTTTCTAGAAGGAAGAGTTGCCAGTTCAAGGGAGCTGTCCTTAACAAGTGGCTAACCCTAGAATGCCTACCATATAGAGGGTTCATGCTAGTAAATGACGTAGAAAAACCAAAATGAAAATATGGCCAATGGATCTACCTGGTTTATATAGAACCCCATGACAATGAACAAGACTTCTTTTTCTTACTGGAGAAACAATTGGCTCCTTTCTGTTAAAACATGTTTTTGGAAATTAGGCACTTTGATTAGCGCATACATCTGTTAACACAGTAGTTATACGTTGCTTAGATTGAAAATTCAGCGAATGTTGATTTGGGCAAAGATGATCTGACATCATTGCACATAGACTAGTGAGGGTCTTGCTTTACCTGACATAGATGGAAAAAGAAACTATTTTGAAAGTTTCTCTGGCAAAATGATGAATAATAAAAGCTCAGGAGATGCCTAAGAGTTCTGGTAGTGCCTATTGATTAGGCTTCATAAATCCTTACTTGGTGCTGTGGGTAAGAGCTTTCTTCTTTCTGAGCTATAGTGGGTTCATTTATACCTATTTTCAAATCATCTTGCGATCTCAAGAAGAAAGATGAATTTCTTAAAGTGTTAGTATTCCTTTTATTAGGAAAATTAATTTGTGCTCAGTACTATGACATCAACTCTATAATGTGGCTGTATAGGTCAAATGGAGGCTGCTTTGTGGAGACAACCAATATTGTTATTTTGTTGAACAATGTTCAACAAAACATTCAATGTTATATCAAATATACATAAGTTAAATAAAATTGAAACAATCTAGAGAGAAACAACATTACTATACGCTGGCTTGTAAAATCCACTATAATCAATCCTTCCTTCAAATTCCATTAAACTCAAAATAAACCCTTGGGTGCTCCCATATTAGAAGAGAGGGTTCAATTAAATTGCCATATTAATTAACAAGACATAGCAAATACATTTTATGAACTTGGGTTGGAGTACTCAAAGTTTTGACAGGAAAACAAAAGTTTAGTGTATAATTTTGCAATGTTATTTTCAGTCACTTAGTCTAGTGAGGAACTTAGAAGAATTGAAGCAGTGCTTCTTTTTAGACTAGTTTATTTCATCTATTAGCAATGAATCTTTCATTCTTGGACTTCCTGCTCTCAAAAACACAAATGGTACCATTTGCCATCTAATTACTCAAGACAAACTAACTCCAGGAGTTATCCTTGATTACTTTCCACCCCTAATTCTTCATTTTAGTCCTACCTCCAAAACATATATTAATCTACTGATTTCTTGAGCTCTTATTATGCAGCTGGTTTGGAACAAATATTTGTTAGAAGAGAGTTATTGGAAAAAAAATTCCTTAGTGACACAGAGGACAATGACATAATAAGCTGATGACATGACATGATTATATACCTCAGACTTTTATGGGATGAGATTTTCCTTTTTGAATTTTATTACATGATACTGAAGTTCTAGTGATTCTTTAGATAAGAATCAGGCACACACTTCGTTGGTTCTGTTTGCCTAGAGGTAACATTATATTTAAAAAAAAAACTGGACTATTTTCTTTAAGATGAGGTACAAGATAACATAGTATTGAAAGTTCTAGTCACAGCAATGAGACAATGTAATAAAAGGAATTCAGATTGGAAAGGAAGAAGTAAAACTGTCATTATTTGCAGATGTTGTGATATTATATACAGAGAACCTTAGCCCTGGCTGGTGTGGCTCACTGGAGCCCTAAAATTACAGCAAAAAATAGTAAAACTAATCAAGAAAGTCAGTACAGTAGCAGAATACAAATTATATTCAGTTGTATTTTTATACAATAATGAACTATCAAAAAGGAAAACTAAAAAAAAATCTCATATACAATTGCATAAAAAAATAAACTGGGCCCTGGCTGGTGGCACAGTGGATAAAGCATGTGCCTGCAAACCCAAAGGTCGCTGGTTCAATTTCCAGCAAGGGCACAGAACCAGGTTGCAAGCCAGGTCTCCAGCCAGATCTGTAGCTGGGGGCAGGTGAAAGGCAACCATACATTGATATCTCTCTCCCTCTCTGCCTCTATCCCTTCCCCTCTCTCTCTCAAAATGATAAATAAAATATTTTAAAAATAAAATAAAATAAACTGGCCCATAAATAAACCCACAGCTCTACAGCCAATTAATCTTAGACAGAAAAAGCAATGGGCTAAAGATAGTTTATTCAATAAATGGTGTTGGGTCTATTAGAATGGCCATAATTGACAAATCAACAAACAAGTGTTGGCAAGAATCTGGAGAAAAGGGAAGCCTGGTGCACTGTTGGTGGAAAGGCAGACTGGTACAGCCTCTATGGAAAACAGTATGGAATTTCCTCAAAAAACTAAAAATGATACTGCCTTTCGACCCAATGATTCCACTGCTTGGATTATACCTGAAGAACCATGAAATACCAATTTAGAAGAACTTATGTACCCCTATGTTCATGGCAACACTATTTATAATAGCCGAGTACTGGAAAGAGCTTGAGTACCCATCAGTGGATGAATGGATCAAAAGACTTTGGTACATTTACACAATGGAATACTACACATCAAAAAGAAAGAAGAAGCTCCTGCCTTTTTGCAGCAACATGAATGGCACTGAGGAAAATTGGATAAATGGGATTAATACAACAATAAAATAAAAAAATAAACAATAAATAAATAAATAAATAAATAAATGGTGCGGGAAAATTGGACATGCAGAAAATGTAAACTAGACCTTACACCACACACAAAAATAAATTCAAAGTGGATTAAAGTCATAAATGTTAGACCTAAAACCATAAAAATTGTAGAAGAAAACACAGGCAGCAAAATTATGGATATCACTCATAGTTTTTAAAGATATATCTCCCAGGCAAGGGGAAAGAAAGAAAAAATAAATAGGACTACATTAAACAAGAAAGATTTTATTCGGCAAAGGAAATAATCAACAAAATAAAAAGGCAACCCATAGAATGGGAGAACATATTCACCAATATATCTGATAAGGGTTAATATCCTAAATTTATAAAGAACTTAAAAAACTCAACACCAAAAAAAAAAAAAAAAAAAAATCAACCCAATTAAAAAATGGGCAAAGGGCCTGAATAAACACTTCTCCAAAGGGAACATAAAGATGGCCAACAGAAATAGCAAAAGATATTCAATGCCCACTAATCATCAGAGAAATACAAGTTAAAACCACAATGAGGTATCATCTCACACTGATCAGAATGGTTATCACCAGTGAGTCAACAAACAAGTGCTAGCAAGTATGTGGAGAAGGGAAACCCTTTTGCACTGTTGGTGAAACTGCAGATTGGTGCAGCTACTGTGGAAAGCAGTGTGGAGATACCCCCAAAAATTCAAAATGGATCTTCTTTTTGACCCAGTAGTCCCACTTCTGGGAATATATCTAAAAGAACCCAAAACATTTAATTTGAAAAACCATAAGTATTCCTATGCTCATTGCAGCATTATTTACAATTGCTAAGACACAGAGGCAGCTTAAGTGTCCATCAATAGATGAGTGGATAAGACAACTCTAAAACATGTACACAATGCAATAGTACTTGGCCATAAAAAAGAAGAAAACTTGACTTTTTGAAACATTATGGATGAACCTGGTGAACATGATGCTAAGTGAAATAAGCCAGTAAGAGAAAAAAAAAATACCATATGATTGCAGACATGTATAGTCTAATGAACAAACTGAAGTAACAGCAAAAGAGAGACAGACTCATAGATAGAGAGTAGGGTGACAGCTACGGGGGGAGGAAGGCTAAGAGGTAGAGAGATTGAGCAAAAAGGAACCATGGGTGTGGACAACAGTGTGGTGTTTGAAAGGGAAAGGGAAGTGTAAGAGAACTGAGTGGTAATAAAAACACAACAATAAGAATTAAAATTAAAAGAAGAACTAGAAATCAATTTCACCATGGAGGTAAAAGACCTGCACTTGGGAAATTAAAAGACATTGAAGGAAGAAACTGAAGCTATAAATATATGGAAGCATATACTGTGCTCATGTATAAGAGGAGTTAATATTGTTAAAAGCTCATACAACCCAAAGCAATCTATAGATTCAGTGCAATTCTTATCAAAATACCAATGACATATTTCACAGGACTAGAACGAATAATCCAAAAATTTATATGAAATCCTAAAAGACCCCCAATAATCATAGCAACCTTTACAAAAAGGACAAAGTTGGAGGAATCATGCTACCTGATATCAAGCTATATTACAAGGCCATAGTAATCAAAAGAGTGTGGTACTGGCATGAAAGCAGACACATTGATCAATGGAACTATATACAGAGCCCAGAATTATGTAGTCAATTAATCTATGACAAAGGAGGAACATATAAACAATTGGGCAAAGACAGTCTTTCCAATAAATGGTTCTGGGAAAACTAGACAGATACCTGCCCCAAAATAAAATGGCTATTTTCTTATACTATTCACAAGAATAAACTCAAAATAGATTAAAGGTTTAAATGTAAGACCTAAAACTAAAAAAGTCCTAGAATTAAACATAGGCAATAAACTCTTTGACACTGTTAACAACATATATATTTTTGTTATGTCTTGTTGAGCAAGAGAAAATAGGACTATATCACACTAAAAATTTTCACACTGTAAAGGAAATCATTAATGAAATGAAAAAACAACCTACTAAATGAGAGAAGATAATTGCCAATAATACATCCAATAAAGGGTTGATCAAAATTTATGTGACTCATACTAATTAATACCAAGAAGACAGCCAATATGATTTACAAATGGACTGATGACCTGAATAGACATTTCTCCACATAGGACATAGATGGCCAATACACATATTGAAAGATGCTCTACGTCACTAATCATAAGGAAAATGCAAATTAAAACCACATTGAGATATCATCTCACATCTGTCAGAATGACTCTCATCAAATTGACAAATAACAAGTGTTGGCAATGATGTGGAGAAAAAGGAGCCCATGTGCTTTGTTGGAGGGACTATAAATTAGTGGGTGTAGCCACTATAGAAAACAGTATGGAGTTTCCTCAAAAACTTAAAAATAGAACTACCTGATGACCCAGCAAATTCACTGCTGAGTATTTACCTGAAGAAATCCAAAACACTTATTCTAAAAGATATATGCATCCCTATGTTCATTGCAGCATTATTTACAATTGCCAAGATAGGGGAGCAACTTAAGTGTTCTTCAATAGACAATTGGATAAAGAAGATGTGATATATATAATGGAATATATATGCACACGTGTGTACACAGTTGTGTGTGTGGGTATATATCACAATGAAATATTACTTGGCCATAAAAAGAATGAAATCTTACCATTTGCAAGAACATGAATGGACCTGAAAGATATTAAGCTCAGTGGAATAAGTCAGACAGAGAAAGACAAATACCATATGATTTCACTTATATGTGGAATCTAAAAAACAAAATAAACAAAACTGAAACAAACTCATATATGTAGAAAACAAATTGTTGCCAGATGGGAGGAGGGTTGGGGGGTTGGTTGATAAAGGTAAAGGGATTAAGAAGTACAAATTGGTGGTTAAAAATAGCTGCAGGCATATAAAGTATATCATAAGGAAAAGAATCAATAATCAATAATTATGTACAGTACCAGGTATATATTAGGGGTACCACTTTGTAAAATATATAATGGTCTAACCTTTTACTTGTACACCTGAAGCTACTGAACATCAACTGGAATTGAAAAAAAAAAGCTTCTGTCTCTAGCTTGCATTTTCAAGTTCTATACTATCTTTTTAATGGCCTGTTTTAAAGAAATACAGACCTTGCAGGTGGAGTATATAAGAGGAGATCAGCCCAAATGATCACAAATGACCTCATTTCCTGCTTCCTATATATCTCTCTCGTGTGTGGGGAGTTCTTAATAAGTAGGATTGAAGATGAATATTTGATAGAAGATTGGATCCTAGTATGTTTTTCACTCACTAAATCTTTCACATCTACTTTTAGAATTTCCAGAAAGCAAGCAATACCTCAGTTCATACTTGTTATCCATAGGCATGTCATTCTAAACCAGGTTAGCATGTCATTCTAATTTATATACATATTTTATTCATTTGTTGCTGCAGAACATATACTTCTGTGGTTTAGAATGGGTCTTTGTATTATTTCTGTGTAGTGTTAAAAATGGCAAGTGACCATGTAGCAATGTATCTGGAAGGTGAAAACTGACTTCTTTCAAGTAAGCTCTAAAATGAAGCAGAAAGAAACTTAAAACATTTCATAAAGTTGCAAACCTAATGATTCAGAATATAATAAAGATATGAGTAAAATAGATGGACTATTCCCTCATACCTTGAGTTACCCTGGTCTAGCCCCTCTGAGCCAGCAGAGAGGAGCCAGCAGGCTTTCAGCACCTGGTCACGTTAAAATGCATATCAGTGGCTGGCACTTGTGGGAATTGTGGAATGAAGGCTCTCTGGGTTTTGATCCTGATGCTTCATCTAAAGCATATAAAGTTTATTAAAGGAATACGTAGACATTCAGTTTAATGATATAATTTGGACACTAGATATTAGGTTATTGATCATGTCTATGATCTTTATGTAAATTCCAGAAGAACTTTTGAGATCAAAGAAGACACACCCACTTTTTCCATAATAGAAGGGCAGGCTTGTTGTCTGTAGACCTGAGCATAACATTTGGGGTTATAAATGGCCTCTTTTTTCATAAAACAATGTGTATGATGTTGTGCAGTGCTAAATATATTTTGACTGATGTATATATCTTTCTTTATTTTAAAGATTTTATTTATTCTTCTCAGAGAAAAGGGTAGAGAGGAAGGAAGAAAGGGAGAGAAACATCAATGTATGGTTGCCTTTCACCTGCCTCCAGCTACCGATCTGGCTGGAGACCTGGCTTGCCCTGGAGCCCTGGCTGGGGAATTGAACCAGAGACCTTTGGGCTTGCAGGCCAGTGCTTATCCACTGA
Organism: Noctilio leporinus; assembly: GCA_004026585.1. Lineage (NCBI taxonomy): Eukaryota > Metazoa > Chordata > Mammalia > Chiroptera > Noctilionidae > Noctilio > Noctilio leporinus. Next base: position 22,770 of record PVIW01011782.1, on the reverse strand, counting down.
GCCACCAGCCAGGACCTCTATCTTTATATATATATATATATATATATATATATATATATATATATATAAAGATATTTTATATATATATATTCAAGTAATGGAAATTACTTGAATATGCCATTTTAAACTAGAAAATTTACAGAAATTCTTACTTGAAAAGATAGCAAAATTATTCTTGTAAATTCTTTTATTTTTTTTATTTTTAATTTTTATTGACTTATTGTTGTTGTATTACATTTGTTCCCCCCTTTTTCCCCATTGCTCTCCCTTGTCCTGACCACCTCCCCTTCTCCCACATTCAATCCCTACCCTATTGTAAAATTCCTAGAGGAAAACAGGCAGTAAAATGTCAGATATCCCACACAGCAGTATTTTTACCAATATTTCTCCTAGGGCAAGGGGAAATAAGGGAATAAATCAACAAATGGAACTACATCTAAGTAAAAAGTTTATGCTCAGCTAAAGATAACATCAGTAAACTAAAAAGGGAACCAATGGTATGTGAAAACATTTGCCAGTGATACTTCAGGCAAGGGTCTGATTTTCAAAATATATAAAAATCTTATACATCTCAACACCAGGAAGATAGACAATCCAATTAAAAAATGGGCAAAGGAACTGAACAGACATTTCTCTGAAAGGACATACAAAGAACCCATAGGCATATGAAATAATGCTTCACATCACTAATAATCAGAAAGATGCAAATTAAAACCAGGAGATACCACCTCACACCTGTCAGAATGGTCATTATTCTTGTAAATTCTTTCAAAATAAATTGACCTTGAAAAACTCTGGGGAAGCTTGGTTCTTATGTCTGTGGTCTGTGCAAAGCTGCTTGTTGAATTATGTTCTTCATACATAGATAAGATAATAATATATTTATCTCAAATGAATAAACAAAACCAAGAAATGAGGACTTAATAGTAGTTTATGCAAGTTTTAAAGTATGGATGTATTGAGGACAGTTAAGTGTGGATGAGTTGCATATTCTTTAGTTAAACTGTCATTTCATCTATTTGTTTCCATTTTTCCTAGACCTGGTTAAGGCGAGGACTCAATACTACTCAATTCTAACAGAAGGCAGAAAATAGGTGGGGAAAAGGAAATAAACTGATTCATTTTGGCAAAAGGAAAAAAGTTAATATCCCCACTGGGACTTTGCCCATTCCTACAGCCTCTGAGCAGCTGTATCAGTTTCTGTCAACACTATTTATGTGGAAAATTACATTGATACAGTTTAATTGGTTCTGCAATATAATTGTAGCACAATGAAGCACACTAGCCTACCCAGGGTACTCAATGCCATAATTAGCTAGAAGTCTAGACATAATGTAAAACCCAGGAAGGGAACTTGAAAACACATAGGAAGGCATTTTGGAAGTGAAGTGAGACAGGGTGTGAGAAAAGGAAGTTTTCCATATTATAAAATTTAACATGATAATCTGTTTACAGTGATATTTTCAAATTGGTTTAAAAAAGACATAAATAATGACTTTGGAACCCTGCTTTTCCATTCACCACTTGGGGATGAGAAAGGTTTAATTCCTCCATATTTAATGGGCAGTGACCTAGAGCACTTGGAACTGGATTTGATCTTTGAAAGGCACACCGGGGCTCCTGCTCCAAACGTAACCAGAGCTATGTCTACTTCCCTTATAAAAATTTGATATCATCTTCTATCAGGTAAGATTAAGATAGCTAAAGATCAAGATGATTAAAACCTTATGGATGAACAAGTTGATTTGTATACAAGTCTGTCCCGAAAGTATCGAGCCAACATCAATAAAATTAAAACAATTTGCGCCACTGATACTTTTAGGACAGACCTTGTAGTTGCTAGAATGATGATTTATTTTACTGACAAAGAGAAATACAACTTCAAGTTATTTTGTTTTCTTCTTTAACATTATCTTTTCAGCAAGTGTCTCATCTCTTGATTTACTCTTTTATAACTTTATCCAGTGTATTTCTAAATTGCTGCTGCTGTAGGGAGGTGGTAAGTATATAATTGAAATATTATTTCCTTATCAGAGAAATTAAACTTGCCCATTTGTAATGCATATGTGATTGTGCACACCAAGATAGTCAAACATGCATAAGGCATAGGATGCAGATGGATAGGCATCCACAGAAATGTTTATAGATTACCTCCCCAATAAAAAAATATGTATTCTATATCTGGATAGGGGGTGTTTCTATTACATTGTATAGTCCTTTCTACTTGGTATATTTCTTTTAAATAAGTTAGTTAGTGGGAAACTAAGTTGATTATATTAATATACAAAAATAAACATGGGATTTCTGGGACAAAAAGCAGATCTATTTTTAGTTTTTTGAGGTACCTCCACATTGGTCACATCAAGCTGCATTCCCACCAACAGTGCAAAAGAGTTCGCCTTTCTCCACAACCTTGCCAGTGCTTGGTGTTTGTTGATTTATTGATGATAGTCAATTCAACAGGTATGAGGTAATATCTTATTGTAGTTTTAATTTGCATTTCTCTGATGATTAGTGACGTTGAGCATCTTTTCCTATGTCTATTGGCCCTTAGTATGTCCTCTTTGGAGAAGTGTCTATTCAGATCCTTTGCCCATTTTTTAAATTGGATTCTTTTTTGGTGTTGAGTTTGTAAATTTTTTATAAATTTTTATTATTAACTCTTTATAAAATATATTGGCAAATATGTCCTCCCATTATGTGCATTGTCTTTTTAGTTAGAAACCCAAAACACTAATTTGAAAGAACATAGGCACCCCTATGCTCATTGCAGCATTACTTACAATAGCCAAGGGTGGAAGCAGCCCAAGGGTCCATCAGTAGATGAGTGGATAAAACAACTATGGGACATTTACACAATGGAATACTACTTGGCCATAAAAAGAAGAAACTTTTACCCTTTGTGACAATATGGGTGGACCTGGAGGACATTACGCTAAGTGAAATAAGCCAGTCAGAGAAAGACAAAGACCATATGATTTCAGTCATATGTGGAAAATAATGGACAAACTGAACAAACAAGCAAAATGGAGAGGGACTTTTAGATAGAGAGCAGGATGACAGCTATTGCGGGCGCCAGGTGAGGGGATGGAGGGATAGAGCAAGAAGAAAAAAGGACTCATGGACATGGACCACAGTGTGGTGATTGCAGGTGGGTTAAATGGTAATGGAAAAATATAATAAAAATAAATTGAAAAAAATTTCTTTCAGCAAAAACTAAACAAACAAACATGGGCATTAATGTTAACACTAGGTAGATCCAGGAATAAGCAGCCAGAAAGGAAATAAAGCAGGGCCCCTGCCCAGTGCAATGTCATAAACTGAAAACAGGAGGATAGAAACAAAAAGGGAGGCACGATTCACCCATTGAGCAGCCCTGAGCCCAGTCTGATAAGACTGCCAGGTCTTTCACGCATCAGAAGCAAAATTTTGATGGTGTGGGAGGAGGGGAGCCCTTGAAGGTCTGTGGGAATTGTCTCCACCAGCTGGGAAAGAAAGAAAGCTTTCTTAACTGTCCCAATGTCTGTAAGGGAGAGGAGGATGGGGAACCTGTAAGATGACTAAAGAAAATAACTTCTGAACCCCAATAGCTGATGGCCCACTTGTAGCCTCTGCTCAAGTGTATAGAACATACTACTTTATTTTCTCCATGTATTTCATAAATGAACTTGCTATTTCATTCCACTATACATTTCGTTTCTTAACTAAATTCTTCTCTTGAAAGCAATGCAAGAGCCGAAAGGGAGCAGTCCCCTGACTCGGGTTTCCCCCAGTAATGTTAGTATACTTATAAGTTATTTTAAATATAACATTTATTGGTGAAGCTTTTTAAAATCAGACTTATGAGGTAATGTATTTATTTTAATTTAAAACATCCTTAGGGAATCTGACTTGGGGTACATATTTATCTTTAAAGTATATCAACTATCGTGGAAGGAAATGTAAGATATAAAATATGAGCACTGATAAAGATTACAATTCACATTGTGTGTCATGCCCTTGAGCTGTCACAGTGGAGTGGGGTTGCCATCCTCCTTTTGAAATATTTCAGAATTCAAATGAACAGCAGTTGCTTTGAGGCATATTATGCTGTGTCACAATTTCAGAAACCTAAATCTCAATCCAATTTCTATCAGTGTAGAGGTCAGTTTATCTGCTGCCTTAAAAATCTCTTTAAAAAGATATTTATTCTCTGTGATGTCACTGTTCTTCTAATTCCTAAAGGTTATTACTGATGTAAATATAACCTTTGACTTTTCCACGTCACAGGCCATTTAAAAAAGTTCTCCTTCAAAACCCTCCAGCATGTCCTGCTGCTATGCATCCCTTCCCTACTTTTCTAAATGTTTGAACACTACCCAACCACTTGGAAACTGCATAAGCCTACTTTAACCCATTCTTGCACTCTTGTTCCTCCTGTAGAGATTTACTAGTCAAAGAAATTAATAAGCAAGTGTGGGGAAATAACTCACATTTACTGAAAGTTTACTATATTTTAAACAATGTATTAGCAATACTTTCTTAAATTATTTTTTTGCTGTTTGCTGAGAATGTTATTATAAAGCATATTCTATTCTTTGTATTTCTTTGTTGATCTTATCATTCAAGTGTTCATTCCTAAACATGGCAGTTCAATTCTATTGATTAAAACAAACAAAAACACAACACAACTTTGATATGTCTTTTAAGTTGCTTATAGCCTACATGCTTTCTCTTGTGTCTTGTGTTTCTTTCTTTTCCTTACAGTCTATATGTTGAAGACCCTAGGACATTTGATCTGTAGAGTTTTCTGGTCTGGATTTTGAAGATTGCATATTCTTCAACTTGTTCTTCTGTCCTCTGTATTTCCTGCAAACTGGCAGCTGGATCCAGAGGCTTGTTCAAGTTCATGCTCTATTCCTTTTTCAAGTGTTAGATGTTTCACATGGCACAATAAGGGAAACCTGCCTGTAATTAGGATACTAGAAACAGTATCACTTGGTTACCAAATAAATAGTAGATAAAGTAAATTATGTTTTTATAATAGTTTTTCCAATTAATAAATCTAAAAAGATTTAATAAAATTAGAACATGGCTAATTTACAACTTTAAACAATTAATAGATCTATATGGGATCAATAGCTGCAAGCATCATAAAATGGGGTTAATTATTTAATGGTCTTGTAAGATGAAACTCAGAAAGTTTAAATACTTGCAAACCTCCTGAATAGTTAAGCTGAGTTGCCAACTTAATAAGTCTGCTTAACTTTAAAACCCGTGCTTTGACCTGCAGAAAGCCTGTAGCTTATAAAAGAAAAGAACCTTTGATACTTAAAAACATACATTTAATACATTGAAAAACAGGTATTTTAGTTTTGAGTTTATATTTAGAGCCAGAAAAATGATTTAAAAATTGCCTTGCATTTTTGTTCTTCATACATATAATAGGGCAGGGCTTCAATCTTTTCCCCCTCCATTATCACTCCCCTAAGGAGACATTTTAGAACTTTTTCTTCCGATAGTTCCCCTTCTATGAAATTGTAATATATCTGTATATATAGTGTGATGCTTTGGAGGGCTACAAAGCATTATAACAAGAATTCTTGTCCCCTTGATGGGGAATACTACCCACAGTTGGAGCTGACCGATACAGGTTATTGCTAGAGCATTTCACGCCTCACCCTTCCCCATTTGTTGGCAGCTGTGTAGAAAGAAATCACAGCTCCAGTCTGGATGGGTTCTGCCTGGATTCTGTTCTATCTCTTCTTACTTATGAGCACCAGGGCAAGTGACATAACTTTCTGGGCCCAATTTGTTCTTTAGGGGAATGGGATGACAATGCCTAAATCATAAACTTGTTGTGAGAGTTTTAAAATGATGGAATTTTAAAAGTGCCTAGCAAGAGCCAGCAGGATGTTCCAAGAGTGTTAGCTCTTCTTCCCTACTCTGAAGCTTTATCGCATTTTCTGGGAACAGTGCTAGAGGCATCAAATTAGAATTTGAAAAACTTGTGTTCTGGTTCATACTCACAACCACCTAGATATAGGATTTTTTTTTGCTCTGTTAGTTGAGAGTGTTTATCTCTAAGTTTCATTTTAGGTTTTTTAGCATGTGATTTTATAATCTCACACTATGCCCTCCCAAGGCTGTAAAAGAATCAATCACATTTAAAGTTTTATTGGCACTTTTAATCTCAGTGCCAACATTTTTACAAGGGTGTTTTCCTCTTCGCACATTCTTCAGGCCTGAATAGTAAGAATTAGAAAAACATACATATAACCATGAGTGGAAGAACTTTTACTTAGACTGAAAACTGTATTCCCTAGTGATTTTTCTAAGGATCATTATTCTGAACACAGAGGTGAAAGAAACTTAGCCATGTTTCTAACAAAAAAATGTTAGTTTATTTTTAACTACTGTAGGCTAGAAAGATACAGGATATTAGGTTATCACTGCTTAATTTAGAAAATAAAAACTAATTAGCAAGTAAATTTCGTTTCTGTGTACTAAACTGTTAACACCTGTCAAGATTCCGTGCAACAGAACGAGGCAAAGTGTGGAGAAGCAAGCAACCTAAGCATTAGAAGTGATTATGGCTTCATGGACACACAGAAGAGCTTGGGTAAGTAGCATAGCAAAGGGAAAACTTGGAGATAGTTCAAAGCTCCTTTTGTATTGTAGGCATTATACTTTATTTGTTTATTTGTATATATTTCTGACATTATTTCAGACAAAAATGTGTAAAGAACACTCTAATGAACAAGCTGCATGACCACACCTGGCTTATCCAAAGGAAATGTTATGAACCCAGCTGAAAGTCCACCTGTGTCACAGGGATGTAAAGAACAGCATAGGATATATTAATGAGTAATTGTAATAAGTGTATATGGTGTCAGATGGGCCCCAGAGATATCACTTTGTAAAGTATATGATTGTCTAACCACCATGCTGTACGACTGAACTAATACAAAATAATATTGAATTTAAACTATAATAGAAATGAAATAGCTTTTACCACCCTTTAAACAATTGTTTTATGAAAGGATATTCATGTATATGTACATGTATATATGTATATACGTGCATGTGTATAAATATATATATATATATACATTCATGTATGTAAGCACATATATGTATGTGTATGTGTAAAAAGATAAAGGTTACTATTTATGACTACCCAATCAGACCTAATGCTGAATATACATATGAAATGAACTTTTATGTGTGGCCTTTCTCATCATTTGCTACTAGCTTAACTGAAATCATGTATATGGATAAAGGTTTCTATTTTAAATCTTTATAGACCTACCATATTTAAAAAGAATTTCTTTTAGCTTTAAAAAATGGAAGAAAACCCTGGGAACCTTGTAAATTTTATATCTGCTCTTACCACAGGAACAAGTTATGCTTGGGACCTATATTGCCTTTCAATTTTGTCTTTAAATATAAAATGAATGAGATTCAGCACTTGGTAAGCAAGACAATGTGAATCATTTTTGAAGATCTTCATTGTAGTTTAAGGACTTTATGAGACATGTCAACACATTTCCTCGTTCAAGAGCAGTTTATGATATTTATGTCATTGTTATGTAAATTGTGTGGTTCTTATAAGATGCTGAACATATTTGGTTCTTCCTGATTGGTGTCCAGTGGGGTCAGAACTCTTCCATTAATCCAAGTAAGCACATACATGTGAACTTTTGCCTTGAATTTTTTTTTTTTAGTTTTATAACTACAAAACGTATAATAGTAATTAGTTTTTCCAGGATGTGCATTTCAAGAAGATTACTGCCTCAGGTCATGGAAGTCCTACAGTATTTGGATGAGACCCAGCTGAGTAATCTCCTAGAAATGTTCTGCATTATGCATTGGGATACTACGAAAAGAGTTGCTGTACCTTGAAATGTAGATTTTCTTATAAGAACCGTAAATTCAGTCTTATCTCAAACCTCAATTCAGATAAACTATGAAAATGAATTAGCAGTGGCCAACTATGTTTGATACTGTTCTATATTTTCAAAAACGTTGTGAATGGATAGTGTTTAGGGAGAATATTTCTCTAGCATATGTGTTTAACAGATATCTGTGTGTGAAATGATTATTTATTCACTGCTCACTTGTTTCATGTCTTTCATATTTTAAAAAGTTTGTTATTAATAAGGAAAATAGGCTCAACACAATACACAACTAAGACACTGTGTGTGCTCTATAAAAGGAACTGTCTTTCACTGTTATTGTGTTATTCTTTGAGTTGGTATATTCTTCAAATAACGACAGCATGTTTTCCAACAAGACCTTAGTTGTTATTAAGTTTTCACACTTAACGTTGACTTCAATATTTCTTTCATTTTTATTCATATTCTCTCAACCCAAAGAGCTTTAAATTGTATTCTGTTCACTTAGCCTTTCCTAAATTAAGATATTTATTTTCTTATCCTCTTACACAATAAAATATTTAGTTCAGCAAATGCATTCTGTTTTTAGTTCCACAGGTTTCAGAAGTGAATATTTCTCTATGATTCTTTATTGTGAAGCCTCTGTTACCTTTTGAACACATTTCCTGTTCAATTCATTTCCCATTTCTCCTCCTTTTCCTTCACAGCTTTATTCCCTACTAAAAGTACCTTTTCTGAGATTTACCTATAGCAGCTACATAATTAACATTGCTTAACTCTATAATTATTATTTTCTATTTGCTTTTCTTTTCTTTTTCTTTGTTTTAATAAATCAATAATGAATGAATCAGGAAATAAAAATGCTCATTACTGTTTTCTTGTGCACATGTTTTATCTAAAAGTGGGAAAAATTTGTATTTACTCAACCATTCAGTTTATTCTTAAGCTAGCAGAATGTTTCTTCTACCAAAGGCAGATTGTGAGCTCCTAGGGGACAAAGATCATGTCCAATGGACCCTTGTGTTTCACTTCAGTATTTAATATAGCACCTCGTACCTGGTAGACATCTTGAAAACTGGATAAATAAGTTGTTTAATTTGTCCTAGTCTTGGGTGTTATAATGTGCAGCTAACTATTTCTGCCAAATAAACTAGATCAACTTCACTATATTTCTCTTGACCAGTGGAGTGTCACACCCTCAACATAGCATATATTCTTGCCATAATCAAGTCAGAGTATTTATGAATTTTTTGCATGGTTTGTAGCACTATGCAAGTGAAGTAAAACCATGGTTAACTTAGAATTGATGCCCTTGACACTAGACCAGGAAAATGGGGAAAAGTCCCTATAAACCAGACCAGTCAGATCTGTCATAGGCAATCTAAACATTAAAATGGAAAAATATTTGACCAGCAGCTAAAGAATGAGAGTTAGAATAAACATCCTGGCATGAATTTGATTTCTATTCTGGTGGTTATAAATGTTAAACAACAAAGACCTTAGGATGGCTAGGAATAGCTGATTTTAATTTAAAGCCACCATATGACAAACTGTATTGCCAGTTATTGCAATGGAAATTCATTTACTATTTTTCACAGAAAACTTTTACTTACAAAGGATATTTTTCAATTATTGGAGAGTATTTACATAGGTTTTATAGGCATATACATAATAACTGTTGTTTAATCAGTAAAATTCCTGGTTTTATTTTTCTTGTGAATTTTGGATGACAGCATCCAGAAATGTTAGTGTTAGGTTTCTCTGATTTTGAAATTTCCCAGAATACAAACTTCTCTAATTTAGTGATTTAAAGGAAGAAAATGCATGTTTTCGTTCCCTATGGACTTCAATGTGAATCCTACACCAGGTTTAGTTTGGAATTCTCAAATGTCATATTATAGACTGTTTTTTTAGCTTTTAGTAAAGTGGTTGGATGTATCCCTACAAAAATTTCCTATTAATTAAGTACTACCTTATGAGAAGAATAAAATTATAGTGTTATTATTAATAGTGTGTTGATATTAAATTACTTATTAAGTTTATGTCATTGTGTTTTACCCCATATTTCCAATGTCAATAGGGAATATTGAGTTATTTTTCTAATAATACTAGAGGTCATAAAATGACCTAATCATAGCATTTTATCAGATCTAACTTGCAACCAGTATTATGGATTCAGATGGGTACAACACCAATTGTAGTTTATCTGACTATGCTCTCTCTCCTAATCACGATCATCCCACGGAATACAAGGAGAAAGGTGCCCTGATTCAGTGCAAAAAGTAAATATTTAGAAATATTTTTTAATGAACATGAAATTAGCTTTCATAAACCTATAGTACATTTGGTAATACACTCACTAGGTGAGCTTAAGCTGTATTATTTTCTTACTAAATATAGTATTTGATACAAAAAATAACATACTTTAGAAGAAATGACAACCTGTTAGCTCTTCAAAGCCTGCTCTTTAGAGACACTTTATGAAAATTAGCACCTTTCACCATCCACAAGTCTTCCTGTTCTTGTTTCTGATTAAACTGAAGGAAAGAAGTTCGCTTTCCATATTTGACATCTCTAAGAAAGTGTCATTATTAATATTTGAGCAGCGCTATGTGAAAGAGTGAGGTAAGCGAGAAAAAGGATGGAAATGAACCATGGATTTCCCCCACCAAGGTCTCCTGAGCCTGAGGTGAAGGACGAGGAGAAGCAGTCATAGTGAAGCAGCTGATTACAAGGTCTGGGCTGCATGACTGGATCCCAACGGGAAACAGAGCAGGAGAAAACTAATCCTGGTGCTGATGCTGAAAAGGAGGGCAGAGAGCAAGGCAGTGGGAAAGAGAGAAGGAAATAGAGACATAAATCATTAGCTTTTAAGTCTTCATAGTTACCCATTTAGAATATAAGCCTGGGAGTATTTGATTCTCAGGAAGAAAGCCCATTCCTGGCTGGGTGGCTCAGTTGGTTGAAATGTTGTTGCATCCCCTCTTCCCAAAAAAGTTGCAGGTTTGATTTCTGCTCCTAGGTTATAGGTTCAATCCTTAGTCAGGGAGAATATGGGAGGCAACCAATCCATGTTTCTCTCTCACATCTGTCTCTCTCTCTCTCTCCCCCTTTCTGCTCTCTCTAAAATCAATAAACATATCTTTAGGTGAGGATTTAAAAAAGAAGACTAAGTGTATGTGTGTTTTTTTTTAATGTTTTTCTTTTTGTTATTTTAAAAAATATTTTATTCATTATCTTTAGAGAGAATGGCAGGGACGGAGGAAGAAAGGGAGAAAGACATCAGTTTATGGTTGCTTTCACCTGCCTCCAGCTAAGGACCTGGCTGGAGACTTGGCTTGCAACCTGGTTATGTGCCCTGACTGGGAATTAAACCAGTGACCCTTGGGTTCACAGGTCAGTGCCTATCCACTGAGCCACCAGCCAAGGTTGTATGCATTTTAATGAGTGAAGAAAGTTACACAAAGTAGATTTAGAAATCAAATATTTGAAAGAATGTCAGGATTTCCTAGATAAATGGATATATTGATTTACTCCCTACTTTATGTCAGTTAAAAGAAAATCAAGTTATATGTCCAGTTTTGCTACATTCAAAGAAAACTTGATTCAACTACAACATAGTAAGTCATGCTACATTATTGTGTTTACATGTGGAAAAGGTATCTCTGGTGCAAAGCCTGGCAGGACTAATCTCTGCTGTTAGATATCAGGACATTAGGATATCTTCAGGAAGGAGGTGAGAGGGCTCTAAAGTGTTGAGAATGTTCTGCTTCTCAGTCCAGGTGGTTGGTCACATGTGATGTATGCATTTTTCTGCACATATTTTAAATTTTAATAAAATATTTTGAAGCAAACAACTCTAGGAAATCAGTCTTTAGGGAATCGATGACTTATAAAAACTATTTCAAAATGTTTAATGTCAATAAGATATATGTAATAATAGCATGGGCTCCAGAAGTTACTCAAATTGAAAACTTTTTGAAGAAGATGATGTTATGCATTCCTAGGTTTCAACTGCACTAGAAAACTGACCTCATGAGAACATTTTTTTTTAATTTAAGAAATGAGTGATGGTTCTCAAATCATCAAATCATGGCTTACTATATCTGTATTATTTTAATAAGGGTGCTTTTTTATAGGCCCTTGAAAATCATCTTGACTGTATAAACAGCTCAGCCAAACTGTGGAACTGATTTATTACTTTGATAAACTAGTTGTCTTTTCTTAGTGCTGTTGAAATTTCAAAATGCTGCCCTACAAGAGAATATAAACTAAATGTGACTTAGTAGGCACTGACATGCAAAAGTTTTCATTTAGTCAATAGTTATTTTTCTCCTTAGTAGTATGAAGTATTGGGAGTTTGTTTCTCCTTTCCAATAAGTTGATGTAAGGAGACAATAAAAAGGGTACCCCATTGCCTTAATGGGTGTTGCATAAGTATTGTGCATCAGGATGCAGGATGGGGGTTTGGAATGGTGAGAAAGGCTATCATTCTTTCTTCTAAATGTAGTGGTCTTTTTTCATGCCATGCTTTGCTCTTGTGCATCAAGATGCAAACTTGTAGGAATTTGCAGCTGAGCAAGACTGATGGGAAAACAGCAATGACAATTCCCCTTCTACTAACAGACTTCAGTAGATGGGACTATGAGTCAGGTGGTATCCTGACCCTCACTCTCCTAGCTGAAACACATTGGTGTGGATTCTCTTCTTCTTTAAAGTAATCTGGAATGGAGGAGAAAATTATAGGGGTCTGTATAGGTGACATTCTCCCTCATTAATCTTACAAGGGACAATACCTAATGGTATGTTATGAAAAATGGAGTTGATAGCAAAAATGTTAAATTACCTTGCAGTGAAATCCTCAAAGCAGGAAAGAGAACAGAGACTTTTTAAGGATAAATATTTCTAAATGTCATTTTGATGGTGAAAAAGATCTGAGTTTAAAATTTGTTTTGCATTATACCAATTCTCAATGCTCACTTAAATTCTCATCATTTCTTTAATAATAGACAATTCCAAAGTTTTCACTCAAATTTTCCCTGGGCTTAGGGAATAAATTAGAGCCAGAATTCAGCCAATATTTTGAATTATATAAACTATATTGAAGATAGTTCCATTGATTTTTTAACCCATGTCAGGTAATGGAAAACAAACTTGTATCTTGGGTCACCTTCCAAAGCTGAGATTTGGAATTAATGATTTCAGTAACAGGGTGGTGTAAGATTTCTAAAAAAATTGTATTGATTTATTGTTGCTGTATTACATTCGTCCCCCCTTTTTTTCCCCATTGCTCTCCTATCTCACCCACCTCTCATAGTCCCACATTCAATTTCCACCCTATTGTTCACATCCTTAGTTCATTTATATTAGTTTTTTTTTTTAATTTAATTTTATTTCTTTATTTTTAGAAAGAGGGGAAGGGAAAGAGGCAGAGAGGGAGAGAGGAATCAATGTATGGTTGTGTTTCACCTGCCTCCAGCCACAGACCTGACTGGAGACCTGGTTTGCAACCTGGTTATGTGCCCTGGCTGGGGAATTGAACCTGCAACCTTTGGGTTCGCAGGCCGGCGCCTTATCCACTGTGCTACCAGCCAGGGCTATACTAGTTTTTTGACTGGTTTCCTCCCCTTCTTTCTCCTTTCTTCCCCTCCCCACTCCCCTCTGATCACTGTTAAGTCTGTCTGCTCCTTGTTTCCATGCCTCTGGTTCTATTTTGCTCATTTGTTTCCTGTATTAGGTTAGATCTTATGGTATTTTTCTTTCATCACCTAGTTCATTTCACTGAGCATAATACAGATCACTGTTGTGATAGAATTGTGTCTGTTTTAAACAATCCTGTTGACAGGAAAACATAGGTTGCTTATTTTTAAGGGAGGGGAAATACCATATACAAAGTTTTAGATTTGACAATACTTTGCAAATATTAATGGCTACCAGTGAATAACAACTTGGTGTTGTAAAGGGTAACAAGTCTAAATAAACAGGTTGGTCCCTAAGTCCAGTTCCCTGCAAATAAAAAAACAGCATGGAGCAGCCTGAAGCCAGACCTGTCTATTTTCAACTAGCCCTAAGAAGTGGGAACCCTCTCAAAACTTCACTGACAATTTAACAGTAGGTTTAGAATGCAGAGCAACCTGAGGTAAAGAAGATTCAGAACACAGTGATTTTTTATTAGGATTTCAGGCTGCAAATCCACGCTTCCAAAAGTCATAATTCTTCATGACACAATTATGGAATTTGTTGTTTTATAGTTGGTTATCTAGAAAAAAGAATGAAAACAAACACTTAATTTTTGATGTTATGGTATATCTTGGTCCTAGAGGGTAAAATAAAACTGACTATGAGCACATTTTAATCCTTAACTTGGCACTTCACCACAGTGGGATGATACTTCATTAAAGACTCGGTTTCTATGAAATCCACTGAAGTGTCAGCTCTTTAAAAATAGGATCTTTGGTTCATGGCTGTATTCCAACACCTGGGACAGTTTAACGACTGACCCATGACAAGCATTGGAGAAGAATTTGGAATCAACAAATGATTGAGTTGAATATCATAGGTACTTTTGTAGGCACAGCCTATATATAATAAGATTTTTTTTTAAGTAACAAGGCAACTGGGTGAGCCAAGAAAAATTGAACTTAATACTGGTGCTGTAAAACAAAACAAGTGCATGTTTGCTAGCTGACAGACTTAGGATGCCAATACAACCACAAAATTAAAAAATACATGTATTGATTTATTATTGTTGTATTACCTGTCCCCCTTCCCCCCTCCCATAGTCAATCCCCCACTTTCTTGTCCTTGTCCATGGGTCTTTCACACTAGCTCCTCCTCTCAACCCTATTCTTTCTCTCTACCCCTCTCCTCTTTTCCCCTCCCCTCTGGTCACCATCATTCTGCTCCTTTTTTGTCCCATGTCTCTGGTTCCATTCTGCCTTTCTGTTTGTTTTGTTCTTTAGTTTCCTAGGTGAGATCATATGGTATTTGTCTTTTGCCACCTGACTTATTTCACTCAGCATAATACTTTCCAAACCCAACCGTGCTATTACAAAAGGTAGGAGTTCCTTCTTTCTTTCTGCTACGTAGTAGTCCATTGTGTAAATGTACCACAGTTAGGCAAAGAAGAATAAAACATATACTGTCCATGCAGTTTATATCCTGAGGCACAAAGAGCTTGTTGAGAGTGGATGAAGGCAGTCAAAGAGTGGGAGGAGAGGAGACCGAATAATTAGATAAAGGCCAATTGATTAATAAGATGGGAAAAAAAGTTCCATGTTCTTCTACCATTTTCTCACACCTATCCATCCTTAAATCTGTTCCCATAACTTTTTTTTTCCAATGTATGATTGCCTTTCACCTGCTTCCAGCTGGGGACCTGGCTAGAGATTTGGCTTGCAACCTGGTATGTGCCTTGACTGAGAATTGAACCAGACACCCTTGGCTTTGCAGGTTTGCAGGCCGATGCATAATCCACTGAGCCACATCAGCCAGGGCTGTGCCCATAACTTTTTTGTTGCATCCTGTTACTATGATGGATTGTCTATCTTCACATCATGGTTATCCTTTCCACCTACATACCAAATCTCATCCCTTCTCACTGACTTAAGAATAACACTTTTAGAATTCTTTTTCTTGCATCATAATTTTTAATCTCTCCACTGGCTTGACTTGACACCTACAGCAGCCTAAAATAATATCTTCCATCCTATAAAAATTACCTTTTACCACTTAACCTCCTCCAGCCATTACCCCATTTCTCTTCTCTGTTTTATAGCAAATATCTTCAAAATGATATTAAAAAAGAGATTATCTCCAAAGCCTCTTAATTTCATTGTTTGAGTACAACTATATTCAGTGAAATATTTCAACATCACCCTTGGCCTCCACATTTTTAATTAAAAATTAATCTCAGTCCTTATACCATTGAACCAGTCAGCAGTATGACACTATTTTTCTTTTTCTAAGTACTGGTTTTGGGGACATTGCTTCTTCTTGATTTTCCACCTAGCTCACCTATAATTCATTTTTGCTTTTCTTTGCTGGCTTCTTCTGATATTTTGAATCTGTAAACATGGAAGTGCCCGAGAACTCTGTCCCCAAACAACATCCTCATCTATACACACTTTCTAAGTGTTTTTATTTATTTATTTATTTATTTTTTAAAGCCAGTCAAATTTGGTAGTGGGGGGTTGTATACCAACTTACAGTTTCATGTCCGGATCTCAAATATGTTTTTAGTTCAGATTTCTAGTATGAATGCTTGACTCTGTATATACTTATATATTACTCCCAACCTATCATCTCCATTTGCACATACATTTGCTTATAATCTGTCTCCTCAACAAGCCTATAAGCTTCATGAGGACAGAAATTGTATTTTATTCATTGCTATTCCCACCAGCTGGACCTGTCTAGCTCAAGGCAAGCTCTCCATTTTGTTGATGTATTACTGCTTTGTCAAATAAAATATATGCGTTCCCTATGACTCATTATGTATTTGAAGAACACAGGTCCATAACAATGCCAATTTTAATATTTTGGAGGCATAAAAATGAAGGCATCTTGGGTGTTTATCTCCAGAAGAGTGGATGGGTAAAATGTGGTAGAAGCTCATTGTAGATAATAGACTCATCAGCTGAGATGTTCACATAGCCTCATAGGTAGGTCTTAAAAGTATTCCTGCAAAAACAATGTAAAATTCATACCTATATACATCATATGTGCATGAATAATTCCATTTATGCAGATTAAAAGCATACATAAATCAACAATACATTTTATAAGTATTTAAGCAAAAAGGCATACATTATATACATTAGCATTGTTGCTTATAGGAAGAAAGGGAAAAGAGAAAGTTATATGGCAAAACTGAAGAGATAAATACATGAATAAGTAAAAGAACAGAGAGAAATCATTTATGAACCAATGGTGATAATATGCTTTGAGCTGGGAGGTGTGACTACATTATGCTGAACTCTCTGCATCTAAAGCACATCAGAAGAAAATAATGTTGAGTCTCCAAGTGATGGGTACAGAAGTAGCATTATAAAAAGGAGAAAATACTATTTATTCTGTTTTTGAGTTATTCTACCCAAAACTAAGCATCTTGAGAGAGGGAATTACACAAATCAAATTTTAAGCACTTGCATTCTGCTTGATTGTACTAGGTTTTGAGGAAAAAACTGTAAAAAAACATCTGGAGGGAATATGGGGAATGATCAAGGTTATTTTCTCACCCAAACTACTCACAGACTGGAAAACATAGCTTCTCAAAATAAAAACAATGTGCTATTTGGAAGCTATGTAGTTGAAAAATAAAACAACTGAAGACCATGTGATATCAAAAGTTCTTTATAGATATCAATTACCAATGACCCTAAATGGTTGTTCACCGGAGTCCTTCCTCAGAACTTCGATATTATTAACTCTTGGATAAAATATTCATAGTAGAAAAAAGGCTCTAGTTTTAGTTATATATAGAATTGAGAACTGACCAAAATAATCTGAAGTTATAAAATGATAATGTATATTTAAAAAGGGGATGGATGTAATACAACAATAATAAAATTTTAAAAAATTAAATATATTAAAAAAAAAGAAAATATAAAAATGATAATGTATATTTAGATAGTGGATCCCAAGGTGCAGAAACCAGCTGCATAATTAAAACAGTTGCCAATTAAAAAAAAGAATATACACATACATACACAATATTTGAGAAGGTTAATAGAATATCCCAGTTTGTAATCATTTGCGATCTTAAGGTAATATTTTATTTAGTGCATACATTTTCTTTCTATGAGGTACATAAAGCTTTCAAAGCATCATTTCTTTTTTCTTGTACAGCAGGCACAATGTTGTTAATTTTGGGAAAGCTCCACTGATGTTTCAAAGTTAAAATTTTTTATTGTGGAATTATAGTTTTACTTTGTTTTTCTTGTTTTTGCACTATGAAAATTTTTTTAATTTCATAATTTTATTGATTGACTGATACTTTTTTAAAGGGAATTTGGGAAAAATAAAACAAGGGAATAAAGATGAAAATAAGACCTTCAAATTCCTATAAAATTTTAAAAAATTTAATCTTATTGTTGTTTTTACTCCCCATCCATCCCCTTTTTACTCCCCTCTGTCCCCTTGCCCCACTAAATTTTTTTTAATGAGATAGAATCCAAGAATTCATTCTTTCATTTATTTAGCAAATACTTTCTAAGCATCTACTCTGTGCCAACAATTGTGTTACACATACTACTAGATAACAAAAAAAAAAAAAAAAAAAAAAGTAAAGGCTTTTAAATGTAAATGACTTTTAAAATATAAAAGGCTTTTTAAATACTACATATATGTAACTATGGATTCATTGATCAGTTGACTGACAAATAAAAATATGGCACCACTAACAGATAATCAACCACTCTATGCATTCTAACTCAGTTTTTGTTAATTGGAAAAAAATCTCATCATATTCTTACAGTCTGGATATAAAGTCTCAAAATACTTCCCCTTTTTGATTTCCACTCTTCAATTTCTTAAAATTAGAAACTTTCCAAGAACTATTTCTGATCACAATGTGCCACCATTCTCTGCAGTAACTTTGGCAAAGTGAATCAAAGAAGTATCAGCCATTCCACACTTGAGCCTGAACAGATTGTCTGGATCTTCCAGCTGATTGTCAGAAAGGAATGCAGATTGCCTGCCCACCTATGCCTCTCAATAATAGAACATTGCCCTTGGGCTTTGAAACGGGGAGAATTCAGACTCTGTCAGAGTGCAGCTGAACAGATCTCAAAGACAACAAATCACCCTCTGGTCCCTTGCTTCCTCTGTTGACTTGTCTCTGAAATATTTTATTACTTTTTGTGGAATCCAAGCAGCCATTCCCAAGATGTTGTGCCCTTGCCAAGTTAAGGTAAATAACTTCAGAGGCATTTATTTTGCCACTTTTCAGTTTTAGGCAAAGTTACTGTGTGCCTTAGAGTGTGCCTGTATGTGTCAAGGTCAATATTTACTTTGCAGTATTTTTTAAATCAATGGATTCGTTCGTTTGTTTGTTTTGAGTTCAGGGAAGGCATAATGCCATCTGGCTTTAGCTGCTACTGAATTCACCCTTTCATCCTTCCAACCTAGGAATCTGTGTGTCTCATGATAATATAGAGTTGAGTTAGATACATCCTTTCTTTAAAAATAGTTGTGTTCTGGGCACACATTATTATGAGAACAGTTTTGGACATTTCACATTCCTTCCCAGTGGTTGCCATAAAGTCATGGCCATGAAGGCTTGCCAGGAACAGCTAATGAGTGTCCACATTCTAGCCCAGAGGTAAGTTCTTAGCATTATTTGGCTTGATCTCTATGTTTTCCTCACTGGTTGTCCCAAAATGTTCTGAAGCTATTCTAAGCATACTCTATTTTCAAAATGCCCTCCATGAGCTTTAGGTGCCAGGCAATGATGAGAAGTAAAGCACAAATATTAATTTTTTTTCATTTTATAAGCCTGTATGTTTTTGGTTATGTTTAGTATTATTTATATAATGTTATTACTCAGAAAGTTCCCCTTCATTTGTTTAAAGAATAGAGTAAGTACTCAACTATGCAAAAATATAAGATAAAAAACAAACAAACAAACAAAAACACAAGCCTTGATTTAAAATTTCAACAGCGTAAGTCAAATAGAGGGTTCACTCATTTAGGCCAGTGGAAACTATCCAAGGTTTATTTTCAAATTGTTCTTCTTAAAACATTGCATTTTCAATTATCAAAACTATGTAGCAATATTAAAGGGAACTCTCAGCTATCTCACCATCTCTACATTTACCTATCATCTATCAATCATTTATAGATCTATCATTATCTATTTACCACCTATCTAACATCTACCTACATCCCTACCTACCTGTTTTGCTCTTTTCTTGTATTAACAATCTACATATTTTCATAGAGTTATATGAAAGTTTATAATTAGCTTTAATAAATCACCTGGCAATTTTCTATCAGGATTATGGCCAGAATAACTTCACTATGGATTGTATCATACTTTTACCCTACTTTTGACCTGAACATAACCAAATATTTAGGCACTGCTTGCTTCACGTGAGATATTCCACACAAACCCAGTAACATTTTTCTTTCAGGTTTAGAGATGTGAAAATGTCACAATACTATTTTTTATTTCTTTAATAAATAAAAGCTATAGTCATTAGGGTCAGAGTAGATCTTTCTTGGAGGTTATGTACTTTCCTAATAAATTGAGGAATAAAAAGAAACTTTAAGGCATATAAAGAGGAGGCTACACATGAAGACAATGGCAGATTCCAACAGCTTTTCTCAGAACTCCAGTCATAAGCAAAAATACTATGATGTCCAGCATGTTGACCAGGTTCTAATAAAACTAAGCCATCAGTTGACAGATTTTTTTCCCCACTGCCACCAATGATTCTTCTTACTAACAAAGTTATGTATTATTTTTTTCACTCTTGATCTCCCAGAAATAAGTGTCCCAAATAACTGATTAAAATGAATTTATTCTTTTAGTCATTATATAATTTTCTATACTTTGTGTACTTATGTTTAGGAAGCCATACTGACAAGTGACTTATTACAGATTTCTTCTGTGTTCACTAGAATTACAGTTATTCATAGATTTTTTTCTCTTTTCCATCAGTGAATGACTTGTGGTCTGCTATTAGTTCCTCTCATTTGTTTTGGTTGCTGAACCTTGAAACAAGTGGTAGGTGCAGCTTTGTTAGTCTCTACAATCTCCTAGAACAATTCCAACTCAGAATAGTATAAGCATTTCTTTTCATAATCAAAAGAATAATGACCATAATGTTACTTTAAAGGCTCATGTTATTACAATAAAAATAAATAAATAAATTAAAAAAAGGAATGGGTAATGGCTTATAACTCATCATCTCTGGGTAAATGTACTTAGGTCTTGTGTGGTAAAATAAACTTTTCTCTGACCTTCTATTTTGTTCTGTTTCATACTGTCAAGGCACTGCATCCTGATCACCTGTTTAATTACAATTTCTTAAAATATAGCTGTTGCTATTTATAACAGGGATATCAATTGTCTCTGTCAATGTCACTAAATTTGCCTCATTCTTAGTTCTCTAATTGTATACTTTGGTATCTGCTTATTTAGTAATCATTTCAAACTTAATTTTTCTAATCCGTGACTCCTATTTTTCCCCCAAATTGCATTGTTTTTAAGACTGTCCTTTTCCTATTCTTCTGTTATGTCATATCTGGCTATTTCAACATTTTCCTACCATATCCTCCAGTCAATCCTAGCTTTTTTCTTACTGTACACAAAAACTATTTACTAACATAAAATTCAACAAAGATAACAAGTACAACAAAAGTAAAATAAATAAATTTATTTATTTTTCTAGGTAGACTGAAATTATTATTATTATTTAAATTTTATTGTTGTTGTATTACATCCATCCCTTTTTTGCTCCCCTCTGTCCCCCTCCCCACCCACCCATTTCCCCCAAAGTCATTCCCACCTGTTGTCCATGTCCATGGTTCCTTTATACTAGGTTCTTGTCTAAGCTGCTCCCCTTTCTTGCCTCTGCCTCCCCCCTCCCCCCAACCCCTTTCCCGCTGACCACTGAAGGCCTATTCATTGTATTCGTATACTTGGTTCTGTTTTGCTTGTTGTTAGTTTTGCTCATTATTGTCCCGTAATTGGTGAGATCATATGATATTTGTCCTTCACTGACTGGCTTATTTCACTAAGCATAATACTCTCCAGTTCCATCCATGTTGTTGCAAAGGGTACAAGTTCCTTCTTTCTTTCTGCTATATAGAATTCCATTGTGTAAATGAACCAAAGTTTTTTGATCCAATCATCCACTGATGAGCACTTAGGTTGTTTCCAGCACTTGGCTATTGTAAATAGTGCTGCTATGAACATAGGTGTGCATAGGTACTTATGAATTGGTGTTTTAGGATTCTTTGGGTATATTCCAAGTAGTGGAATTGCTGGATCAAAAGGCAGTTCCATTTTTAGTGTTTTAAGGAAACCCCATACTGTTTTCCTCAGTGGCTGCACCAGCCTACATTCCTACCAACACTGTATGAGGGTTCCCTTTGCCCCGCATCCTCGCCAACACTTGTTGTTTGTTGATTTGCTGATGATTGCCATTCTGACAGGTGTGAGGTGGTATCTTATTGTGGTTTTAATTTGCATCTCTCTGATGACTAGTGATGTTGAGCATTCTTTCATATGCCTCTGGGCCCTTCGTATATCTTCCTCAATGAGTTGTCTGTTCAAGTCCTTTGCCCATTTTTGAATTGGGCTGTCTGTCTCCCTGGTGTTGAGTTACATTAGTTCTTTATATATTTTGGAGATCAGACCCTTGTCTGAGGTATCATTGGCAATTATGTTTTCCCATACAGTTGGTTCCCTTTGAATTTTGCTGAGATTTTCTTGAGCTGAACAGAAACTTTTCAATTTGATATAGTCCCATTTGTTGATTCGTTCTTTTATTTCCTTTGCCCTTGGTGAAGTATCAGTAAACATATTTTTGCTTAGGATATCCAAAAGTTTACTGCCTGTATTTTTCTCCAAGACCTTTATGGTGGTACTGCTTATGTTTAAATCCTTTATCCATCTTGAGTTTATTCTGGTGTATGGTGTAAGTTGGTGATCTAGTTTTATCTTTTTACATGTTGCTGTCCAGTTCTCCCACCACCATTTGTTGAAGAGACTGTTTTTACTCCATTGGATGTTCCTTCCCCCTTTGTCAAATATGAGTTGACCATAGAGTCCTGGGTTAATTTCTGGGCTCTCTATTCTGTTCCATTGATCTATATGTCTATTCTTATGCCAGTACCATGCTGTTTTGATGACAGTAGCCTTGTAGTATTGTTTGAAGTCCGG
>PVIW01011781.1:0-35641 GCA_004026585.1 Noctilio leporinus | reverse complement strand
CATGGTGTATGATCTTTGTAATATACTGCTGAATCCGATTGGCCAATATTTTGTTGAGAATTTTAGCATCTATGTTCATCAGAGATATTGGCCTGTAGCTTTCTTTCTTAGTTGTGTCTTGCCCTGGTTTTGGGATTAGAATAATATTGGCCTCATAGAACAAGTTTGGGAGTCTTCCCTCTTCCTGAATTTTTTGGTATAGTTTGAGGAGGATAGGAGTTCTTCTTTAAATGTTTGGTAACATTCCCCTGTGTATCCATCTGGTCCAGGGCTTTTGTGCTTTGGGAGATTTTGGATGACTTCTTTAATTTCATTAGTTGTTATTGGCCTATTCAGGCTTTCTGCTTCTTCTGGGTTCAGTTTTGGTAGATTATACCTTTCCAGAAATGTGTCCATTTCATCCAGGTTGTCATATTTTTTGTCATATAGTTGTTTGTAGTAATTTCTTACAATCTTTTGTATTTCTGAGGTATCAGTTGTGATTTCCTCAACAAAGAAATTTTAAGAGAAACTTTAAAATGTTCTTAACTAAATGACCATCAGTGGAAGAATGGATCAAAAAACTTTGGTACATTTATACAATGGAATACCACATAGTAGAAAGAAAGAAAAAGCTTCTACCTTTTGTGACAACATGGATGCAACTGGAGAGTATTATGCTTAGTGAAATAAGCCAGTCAGTGAAAGACAAATACCATATGATCTCCTACATTATAGGACATTAATGAAGAAAACAAGCAAGCAAAAGAGAACCAAATACATGAATACAAAGAACAGACTTTCAGTGTGCACAGGGGAGTGAGAGACGAGAGAGGGTAGAAGGAGGCAAAGAAGGGAAACAGTTTAGTCAAGGAACTAGCATGGATGACCCATGGACATGGACAGCATGTGGGATTGACTGTGGGGGGTGGATGGGGAGGGTGAGGAAGGGGTGAGCAGAGGGGGAAAATGGAATGAATGTAATACAATGATAAAATAAAATAAAACAAGAATAAATGAAAAAGAAAGGCCAACTTTTAAATTTGTGGGAAAGAGTGAAAGCAATGCTTAGAGGGAAATTTATAGCATTGACTGTAAATATTAGTGAAGAAGAAAGCTTGAAAATCTAAATTTCCAATGTAGGAGATGAGAAAAAGAAAGCAAATTAAATTCAAATAAGCAGAAGAAAAGGAATAATAAGAAGTCAAATAAATTGAAAATAGGAAATCAGTAGATAAAATTGAAAAAGCCAAAAGTGCTTTAGAAAAATCAATAAAATAAGCTTTTGCCAGGCTAAGGGGAAAAGAAGAGAAGCCGCAAATTCCTAATGTTAGACATGAAAGAGGAAACATCATCATCACCAATTCCATGGAAATGGAAAGCATAGAAAAGAAATACTATGAACAATACCATGAACTCTGAATAGTAATATGAACAAATTTGATAGCTTAGATAAAAGGGATTGATTCCTTGAAAGAAACCACCTACCTCTTCACGTTGTCTGCATCTTCCTATGGGTTATGGCAGACTTCGGATATGACAAATTGATTCTAAACTTTATATGGAGAGGCAAAAGACCCAGCCTAGTCAAAACACAACAGTAAATGCAAAGAACAAAGTTGGAGGAATGACCCTACCTGACTTGAAGATTAACTACAATGCTACAGTAATCAAGATAGTGTGGTATTAGTGAAAGAATAAAGAAATAGATCAATGGAATAGAATAGAAAACCCCCACATAGACCACCATAAACACAATCAACTGATCTTTGACAAAGGCAATTTTCTTGCAAAGGAAATAGAACAGAGCAAAAATAGTCTCCTCAATAAATGGAGCTGGAACAACTGGACATCCACATCTCCATAAATGAATCAGATATAGACCTTACATCTTCAATAAAAATAATTCAAAATGAACCATGAACCTAAACATAAAATTCAAAACTATGAATCTTCTAGAAGATAATGTAGGAGAAAATCTAAATGATCTTGAATATGGTGGTATCTTCTTAGATACATCAAAGGTTTGATTCATGGAAGAAATAATTGTGAAGCTGGACTTAAAAATATTTCCTCTGTGACATACAACATCATGAGAGTGAGAAAACCTACAGACTGGCAGAATATATTTTCAAAAGACACACTTGATAAAAGAATGTTACCCAAAATATAGAACAAACTCCTAAAACAATAAGAAGCCAACCCAATTAAAAATGGAACAAAGCTCATAACATTCCTCACTAAAGGAGTTATATTAATGGAAATAATTGTATGAAAAGATTTTTCACGTCATATGTCATCAGGACAGTGCAAATTAAAACAAGAATGAGATACCATTGTATACCTACCTATTGGCTTGTCAAAAATGTAGAGGACTGACAATACAAAATGCTGGTGAAGATGCAGAGCAGCAGGAACTCTCGTTCATTATTGTTGGGAATGCAGAATGGTACAGCCTGTTTGAAAGATGGTTTGATGGTTTCTTACACAATTAAGCATACACTTACCATGCGATCTAGCCATGTGTGCCTTGGAATTTATTCAGGAGTTCAACACATACGTCACACAAACCTGGCACATAGATATTTATAGCACCTTTATTTATCATTGCCAAACTTGGAAGCTACTAAGATATCCTCTAGTAGGTGAATAGATAAACAAATTGTGGTACATTTAGACAACTGATTGGGCTATCAAGCAATGAAAGGGCATCTGCAAAGTCTACATACTGTATGATGCCAACCATATGACATTTGGAAAATGCAAAACTACAGAGAGAGTAAAAAGATCAATTGTTGCAAGGGGTATTGGAGAAGGGATGAACAATCAGAGCACAGAGGACTTTTAGGCCAGTGAAAATATTCTGAATAATATTATAATGATGGATATACAAAGTAATTAAAACTCTTGAGTTTTAAAATTAGACAGACTTAAGTACAAATACCCTTCCTGCCACTATTTAATCCTAACATTACATGTCATTTATCATTGCTAAACACCAGTTCCTTATCCATAAAATGAGTCTCATCTGTAGCTCTCATGTGTATTATTATAAAGAGTAACTGAGAAAATGTATATCAAGCAGTTAGTAGTGCAGTGCCTAATCAAGTCTTTCAATGTGTTTGTTCATTTCACGATGGGTGATTTACGAGTGCACCTGCCCACACCATGCTGAATATTCAACAATTTTGAACCAAAAACTTCATGACCCCTGGGCCTCACCCCCCCTATTCTTTCCTCATCTCGCCCCCAGCAACTTTTTTGTTTGTTTCCCCGATGAAAATCGTTCTCAACGGGAAGCATTTTGCTGATGTGGAAGAGGTCAAGTGAACAAAAAATTGATAGAAGCAATAAAAGGCACAAAGTCAACACATTCAAAAACTTTTGAGCGTGAAAAAAAGTCTCCATAGGTGTATTGCATCAAATGGAGAGTACTTAAAAGGTCACTGGAAAGGATAAGTACATGATGTTTTATAAATAAACTCTGAGTTTTTTAGGTCCCCCTTCATATGTTTATAAATTAGGTGCAGGTGAGCGAGCAGTGTGAGTTTTACATGGTTCAGTTTTTACATAGGAAAATCAGTTCATAAACAAAAGTTGCTTTGTTTGTGTATAATATTTAAAACAATGACAAAAGTTGGAAGAGCTCAATTTATAACTACAGTGAGTTAGCATTAAAGAAAATAGGACTTAAATTTTATTTTTGCCCTTTACCAAATTCAAATTTGTATTGAAAACAGTAAAGTTGGTATTTTCTAAGATAAATTGTGTTTATGCTTTCAGAGAGAAATATTTCATTTATGATTAATATTATACTTCCTTGTTTTCTAAAACAGAATAGGGAAAAGTTAAGAGAACTATACTTATGACTCATTTGTACTTCCAATAATTACTATGATAAATCCACAGAAAGACATTGGATATAGAATTATAGGTCATTATAATTTTAGTTATGAAAACTTATACACTAAAAGATGTATCCTGGTGTCCTTGCTTCTAACAGAATAGAAACTAGGTGCCTAATGTCATTCTTACACCAACATCTTTTAAATCTCAGCTTTGTTGGTGGTGCCTCATGGAAACTGGAAAGCAGTCTGCCAGTATTATAATAGAAGCTGAAGTGTAGGATGTTACTTATGACCATTGACAAGAGGATGAAATAGGTATTTCTTAATTACATGTAAACTCTTTCTTAACATGCAGCAGATCTTTGTGGTCTGTTTTTTACTTGGAGTGTTAGACTGATATTTTTTTTTTTCTGTTCCAGAGATAGCGGTATCCCAAGTGATTTAAGTTGTAAGTGAAGTTAAAAAGAAGAAAAATTTATACTTCTCAATTTTTTTTTTTTTTTTTACTTTTTAAAGATTTTATTTATTATTTTTCATAGGGAAGGGAGGGGAGAGAGGCAGAGAGGGAGAGAAACATCAACGTATGGTTGCCTTTCACCTACCTCCAACTACAGACCTGACTGGAGACCTGGCTTACAACCTGATTATGTTGCCCTGGCTGGGAATTGAACCAGCGACCTCTGGGTTCACAGGCCAGCACCTTATCCATTGTGCTATCAGCCAGGGTTTTTTTTTTTTTTTTTTTAAGTTTTACTGACTGACTATACTGATTAAGTTAATACTTCTCAAATTTTGCTTTGTGGGTAGTAGAAACAAAGATTTAATGCCAAACTTCTGTAAATTGCTGGTATAAATTGGGCACTTTATGACTGAATTGTAAATTGACTTTTTATTGTTATATTGATAGTCATGTTTAGAGAAGAAAATTGAGTAAATAGATTAACTTATTTAAAATAGCTTTTCCTGTGTCCTTTGTTATAGATTCATTATAATCCTTTGAAACAAAATCTGTAATAGTTTTTCCTTTTGTCTGATAGTAATGTAACTTTAACTGAAGAAATTATTCATATCTGCTTATTAT
This sequence comes from Noctilio leporinus, assembly GCA_004026585.1. NCBI lineage: Eukaryota > Metazoa > Chordata > Mammalia > Chiroptera > Noctilionidae > Noctilio > Noctilio leporinus. The sequence continues at coordinate 30,733 of PVIW01011781.1, read as the reverse complement.
TTTCTAATCAATAAAAATAGAAAGTGTGTTTTCTGCACCTTCTCGGCCCTGCCTCATAGTAGAAAGAGAATAGGGCCCGATCCCTGGCTGGGCATTTGCTAGCTTTTCGAGTTACTGAGGTTTCCACAGTAAATGGTAATAACACCTGCTTCACAGGGATGCTGGCAAGAGGGGTGGTGGTGGTAATAATAACATAGATATACCTGTAATCATGTTTTCATGATGGCTTGTAGGAAAGTGTGGAATGCAGTAACATTCTGTGTTCCCAGCCCCAGGCACTTGGTGTCAGGACTTCCCTCTGGCTGGGGTCACAGAGAATTTCAGAGGCAGCCTTGGTTGAATCCTGGGAATGTTTTCATTGACTACATGTTGCCTTTTGACATCAAAAGATCAGGCTCCAACATTACAAGCCAAGTTCAAAGAAATAGATTTTCTCCACAAGTCCTCTTTCTGTAATACAGTATCTATTTCAGTTGAGCCTTGTTTAAGCCTTTTTCTGATAATTTAGCAACCCATATGCCCTAGCAAACATACTGTTGAGTTAGCCAAAAGTTTTAGTTTATTCCATAAGATAAAAGACATATTTTTATCTTCACCAGTAACTTCATTGATTTGGAGATTTTGGGCATGTCAGCTATCTGCCACATGGCATAACATTGATTGTTCTCAATGTCTCAATTTGATTGCCATCAACTTCAGCCAGTCTGCCTGACTGTAAAACATCATCCAGCGAGAAATCTCCTGCATGAAACTTCACAAACCACTTTTGCCACCTTCGATCAGTCACAGCTCCTTCTCCATACACTGCAAATCTATTTTTGTATTTCAATTGCATTTTGATCTTTCTTGAAGTAATTAAAAAAAAAAAAACAACATGCTGAAAATGTTGTGTATTTTCTTACATCTTCAATTTAAAATGGTTACACAAAAATTGACCAATTTTGATGTTTGCTTTTTTTCCCCATGCTTATATGACAGCTGTCACAATATAACCTAACAAAATTGTTTCAAATGAAGTTAAAAGACAACTAGGCACTACTAGAGTCATCTTATGGGGAAAAAAAAACCCAAAAAACTTTTTGGTCAAACCCAGTATTTTCAAGAAAGCCTGAGAATGAAATTTGATCCCTTTTTCCACAAGTCCCATCTGGACTCTCTCCCATTAGATTTTTGGTGTTATGACTTTTAATAAGTCAAGTTATGTTCTTGATGTGCAGTTCTCAGTTAAACACTTTACATCTATATGTGTCCTTGTCCTTTGCCATAACCCTAAATTGCATAATCCTTAGTTAGAAGACAGAGAAAAGGAGGCCTTATGGCCACCTTGTATGTAGGAAAAAATGAGAGTATAGTAGAGCATATTACCCATAATAAACACCTCTGACCAGGAAAACAAAGGAGCAGAGATGGGTGGGGAAGAAGCCAGGATGGACATATTTTCTATTCTCTGTCTGAACATCTCACTTTCACTCTATTTAATACCCTTCTACTTTGACCCTATGTTTCTTTTGTGAAGAAATCAGTCATCTCTTCCCTACCTCCAAATGTTCACTGTTGTCCCAAAATATTAGTTAAATCTGGTGTGGGAAATGAACACCCTTCATGTGTGTGAAATGGATGGAGCACATGTGATGCTCCATGTGTGCGTGAGTGAACAAATCCACAAGGACCCTTTCTGATCACTTAGCAACCACAGCACTGAGCTCTGGGAGGCTTGGCCTTGTTCTTTCACCAGTTGTCTTGGAAGCACTTTTAGAACATGGTCCTTGACGGAAGGAATCACAGGTTATTGTAACTGAAGGATGGCATGGTATCTTGGAGTATACTTGTAAAATGTTTTCTAAAATCACTCTTAGAGAATTATTTTCCTTCTATCCTGAGTTCTAAGCTGAGGCACCTGTAATAGAAGACAGATTAATAAGAAAAAAAGTTTATTGTATACATTGGAGATACCCAGGAATAAAATGAGTTACTCAGAGGTAGATTTAGAATTTAGGCTTAAATTACATCTTAACAGGAGAAAGGGGAGGGAGGGCAGAATAAATGATTTTTAGGAAACATGGATGAGAGGTAGTTTGTGACAAAGTTTGGGTCTGGTGTAGACTTCCAGTCTCTTCTTTTGTGATGAGTCAATGCTATGTGGCTGATGAAACTCCTGAGGAGAGGTTATGACAGTTGAGTCTTTTGTGGAGGATGTGTTATAGGCAGGTACAGGGAATTCAAAGAAACCCCGTGCCTGCATTTGCTATTTGTCAGGTGCCTACAGCTTAATTGTCAATATGCTAAGTGGCATATGTGGGGTTGGCACATTCCGCCCTTTATATAAAATATCCAGTATTCAAAACTGAAGGCCCTCTTGAAATGAAGCATATATAATTTCAGCTTAATTCCTTAGGTATATGTAGAAAAGTGATAAGATCTGGACATTTTGTAGTAAATATTATATGTCCCCTACCCTCACCCCCAAACAAATGAAACCAAATAAACCTATGCAGTCACAAATGTTTTCTAGATGCAGGCTTCCCCAGATTGGCAGCACTGATAGTGACCGTCAACTCCTGGGCTTTTTCTGTCTACTGACATTTACAGGATGGCTTTCTTTTGGCCTTTGCATAACTTAGAACTAATTGCTTATTCTTGGTTGACAATTAAGATCTCCATTGTCTAAATCATGTCAGGGTAGTTCCCAGTTAACATAAGACTACATTACATGCTTTAGCATGACACCCAACATTAAGAAGTTGGTGATAAGAATTTTCCTGTAAGGATTTTTAAAAGATGATAAACCATTTCCTTGTCATACAAAGTTTCATTTAGTCTCAGTATTTTAAATCATTGTTCACCTTTGTACACCTTCTGGGGGGTTCCTGACACCTCACTTACTTTAGTTCACAGAACTGTATCCTGGTTCAGTCTTATTTCATACCTGTGATAACTTAAGGCTAAGGCTGTGGTATCCTAGGGGAGAGTAGGGCAGGAAAGTAGCTCCGATCATCAGTTTTCCCTTTCTTCTGTACCTCTGTGGGGAAAGGTAGGGTCACGTTTACTCATAGATGCTGGAGGTACCGGAAGGTTGCTCCCTGGAGGTAGTCAGACTAGGAGAGGTTGAAAACCCATTTGAGTGTTTGTGTTTGTGTGTGTGTGTGTGTGTGTGTGTGTGTGTGTGTGTGTGTGTTGGCGGGGGAGGGGGGGCATGAACCCCATGGGCCTTCCGCTCCTCCCTGGGCCAGGTGCCTGCACACGTAGTGCCTCTCCATTAGCCCTCGAGTTAAAGTAAGAAGCACGTGCATCCCATAGATCAGGAGTGGGGGAAGTGGTGGAGCTGGAATGCCAACTCTGGGTCTTTATGCTAAAACTCATGCTTTTTTTCTAATTGTAGGGGGAAACTTTTAGATATTCTTGTCCTTATTAGGTAGTTCAAAAACAAAAGTTTGGGCAAGTTATTCACAGAAAATAGGATAACGAGTATTTTCTGTCCTGGAGGTATCAGTGATATCTGGATGTAATTTAGAGCAAAGTGTACACAGATTGTGGGTGCATATTCAGTTTACTTTCTGAAGCAGAACATCATGCTGTGTCTATAAAATGAGAATAGTGTGTCTGTGCTCTGTGATTCCTGCATGGATCCTCGCCAGCCATCACTGAATCTTTGGGCGGTGCCAGGCCAGGGCAGTGCTCTGTAACTCGCAGCTCTGATCCAGTGTTGTGATTCTTGATGTGGTTATTGGTGGGTCGTTTTCATGTGCTCTTGAGTTCATCCCCCGATATAGATACTTATATTCTGTAACATCAGGGAGCATGCTTCTAATGTACCAGTCCACTTATGTGGAATCATACTTAAGCCTATTTTTAAAGGTCTTAGATTGCTGAAGTGGCAGGAGCAGTAAACAAGGCTTTTACCTAAACAGTAAAGTAAGCTTCACCCAGGAAGTAATTACATTGCCTGGTAATCATATGCAGCATTCTTTGTGTGTGTGATGACTTGCTTGTGTTGTTTTAAATAGAGTGTTTGAAATCCATACAGTATAGGCTTTTTTGAAATTTGGGAAAGATTTGTTTACTAGGGCTAGTTTATTCATTTCTATATCTTAAAATACATGACAGTGTATATTGTGCTTTGATTTTGAAAGATATTGTCACCTGAACTCTGATTTGCCTTGTTATTTTTATATTATTGTTTTGTTTTGTTTTGTTTTAGGGAATATCTTGGTAAACAGCTCCAGTCTGAGCAACCTCAGACTGCGGCTGCCCGAAGCTGAGCTGCGCCCTCTGGAGCCTTCCAGTTTCCCCTGCGCCGCTGGACCCGGAGTGTGAATCTCAGCAGTTCAATAGTTTTTCATTTTGTTTGTAACTTTCTTCTGTTGCATAGCTTTCCCACTGCTGATTTCTGGTAAACGTGTTTGCCTGTAACTTGTTTAAAAGTAGGTGCTTTCCGTATCTAAGAAAAGTATTACTGTTACATATATTGCTTGTGTTTCTATATTTATTATTCTCTGGAAATGAATATAATTATTAAAGGATTCTCACTCCGAAAATGGTTCTGTTTTTACTCATTTTGTATTTGAACTTTATCAGAAATCACCTATTGCTGCAATCAAATTGGGAGAATGATTACAAAGTGGTGAATGGCAAATATGAGGGGACCGCCCCCCCCCCCCCTTGCAAAATGGAAATTACCTTCTGGAGGGCGGGCCCCATGCAATACAGGCTTCACCACTATGTGTGTTCTAGGAACCCACCTGTATCAGTGTGCCAGTTGGCGTTGTGAGAGGGAGGCTGCGTTCAGCTTCAGTGAATTTTAAGTGTTATTTATTTATTTATTTATTAAGATTTTTTATTCATTATACATTAGATACACAGTTGCCTTTCATCTACTTCCAGTTACAGATCTGGCTGGAGACCTGGCTTGTAACCTGGTTATGTGTCCTGACTGGGAATCGAATCAGTTTGCAGGCCAACACCTATCCACTGAGCCACCAGCCAGGGCTTTGGTGAATTTTTTAAAGGACTTTTTCAACGCATTTGACTATTTCATGATGGGTGATCTACAAATGCACCTGCCCACACCACACTGAGCATTCAGCAATTTTAGACCAAAAATAGCATTACCTCCATGTTCACCCTCCTTATTCACCCCATCTGGCCCCGTGTGATGTTTTTTCTTCCCCTTGGATGAAAACAGTCTTCAAAGGGAAACAGGTTTCAGATGTGGAAGAGGTGAAACAAACAGCAGATGTACTAAAAAGCATCAAAATCGAAGAGTTCAAAAACTTTTGAGCAGTGGAAATAAACATCTTGATAGGTGTATTGCATCAAATGGAGAGTACTTTGAAGGTGACTGAAGTTTAAGCATGTAAGAATAAATGCCCAATTTTTTAATAAATGAATTTGTTCTTTTGGAGCCCCCCCCCCCCCGTAAATGTTTTGAAATTAGATGTGTCTATATCTGTCCCTCTGCCCATCCATCCCTTCATCCATTCACACATCATATTGAAGCAGACCCTCTGTTAATATTTAGAGAGTTTAAAGTTTTAAATTAAATATTAACATACTGTGGTCCAACAGATTTGCTTATGCAGCTCAAAGAAGACTTGTAGCCTTAGATTCTTTTATTTCACTGATTTCCTATACTTTCACTCTTGGATTTTAACACCAAAAGTCAGTTTTCTTTTAATGTCTTTTGGTTTAAATATTGTCAATAGATACCTTATTTCTATCCCTCTCATCTTTATACTGAAAGTACAGGCCCTCAGCAAGTCATAAATAGGATGTAAGTATGCCCCTCCTCAAATCTGAGCTGCTTGTTTTTTAACCTTGTCACTGGGTCTCTCTGAGCATCATTTCCATTCATTTTTATTTTATTTCCACTTTCCATATGTAGTAGTTCTCTTGTCAAGTTGTTGAGTAGATGTGGTAAGCCTAATAAACAATTTGTTTTGGTAAGTGAAAGATACTCAGGATCCATTTCCTGTATGAGGATCAATGATTGTTTTCCTTTTCCTTCAACTTTATTTTTCTGTTACAGTGTTCATTCAATTTATATTAGTTTCAGGTACAGCATACTTTACAAAGAGACCCACCCCCCTTATATTTTAAAGTACCCAACTGAGACCACGTGTAGTTATTACAGTATTATTGACTACATTTTCTATGTTGTACTTTACATTCCTGTGACTGTTATGCAACTGTCAATTTGTACTTAATCCCTTCACCTTTTTCACCCAGCCCCTCCCCACCCTCCCCTCTGGCAACCATCAGTTCTCTGTATCTGTGAGTCTGTTTCTATTTTGTTTGCTCATTTATTTTGTTCTTTAGATTTCACACATAAGTAAAATCATGAAGTATTTTCCTTCGACTTATTTCATTTTGCATTTTCAACATAGATATCACATGGGAATAGTTAAAGTGAGAGCTGTTTTCCTTGGTCAGTAAGTTTATGCGATTTTTCTTAAAGAGTTTACTTCATATTTGCCAAGAAAATAGGCAATATGATCAATTTTTTTTCTTCACTGAAAGATTTAAAATTTTTAAATGCTTAAACCCAGTTATTTTTGCTTCCCAAAATATGAAAGAATAATAGAACTGTTATTCATTAAAAAAAATTTTTTTTAGACAAAGGGGGAAAGAGGGAGAAAGAAAGGGAGAGAAACATTGGTATGTGAGAAAAACACCCATCAGATGCCTCTCACAAGCCCTCAACTGGTGACCTGGCCCATAACCCAGGTATCTGACCTGCCCAGGAATTGAACCAGCAATGCTTCGGTTTGCAAGCCTGAGCTACACTAGCTAAGGCTGTTGTTAGGTTTTTAAGACACTCACTTTGTATAATTCTGGTAACCAGAGACTATGCAATCTTCTGAATTTCAAAAGAACACATTGATACTTCAATATACATTCTGATTTTAGTTTCAGTTTGTGTAGGCCTGTAATTCTAGAGTAGGTACCAGTGACAGTCATTCTGGTGGAGATTGTTAGTCCTTTCATTCCCCAAAAGTGCTTTTGTACGTGGGAAGCAGTACTCCCATGTCCTCACATTTTATTTAACCCATATATTAAAATTAACTTTTTTTCTGGGCACTTGTTTTTTTACCTTTAAATTTTTATATTTGGCTTACAGCACTTTACAAAAACAATGAATTTTTTTGCCTAATGTTTCTAATTAACACTTAATGATTAAATCCTTCTAAAAATTTAATACCACTTATCTGTTTCAACTAAACTGCAAACACCTAATGAGTAGATTTATAAATCTGACAAAAGGAAATCAAAGTAATCGTTAATGCAACAATAAAATTTTTTAAAAAATCATCACAAAGAATGGTGAAGAATGTTAAAAAAATTTTAAAAAATCTAATCTGGGAAATACAGTAAAACAAATTTTACTAAGCATTTTAAAAGCAAGTGAATGGCCTAAACAAGGACCACAATGATTAAAAACTGTGTTACTCTACCTGTGTAAACACAATTTACACAAAATTTTCTCCATACTTCTTTTTATGTATTCCTCTTTTTGTGTATGTGGCCAGTGTAAATCTCATTGGCCACAAGTCTTCTCGATTTTTCAGAAAGAATTTCACTGAAAGTTGAAATATATTAGAAAAATCTTGGTACAGAATTTGGGCCTTGTTTTATGGGATTTGTTGTTGTTGAGGGCACAACAGGCTTTACAGAATTTGACAGGAAGCCCAACCAAATAAACTAATTTCTAAAATATCCATTCATTAATCATTTATAATAAAATGGACCTTGAGCACATATGCACAGTAATTTGAGGGGGGGAAAACCTTTTATATTTTCAGATCTTGAGAGGTACATAGACATATTAAAGGGAGAATGAAATTATATCTTCCTTTTTAGAAAACTCCGTTCTGGGATCTTGTTGACCATCCTTTTAAAGATATGTGAGAAGAGCCTTATTTATCAGTGAAGCTTGTTCCCACACATTGCACCTGGCCTGTTGCAAGTACCAGAGTTATAGAATATATCAATTAAGAAAACTTCTTTCTGCTTAGCCACATTAGAGTAGTTGAGGTTAATTTTTATATAATTAAAATTTAAATAATTTTGTAATCTCTAGATGGCAAATGTTGGAAAGCACAGAACCAAGTTTTAAAGCTTTTGGGTTATTTTGTAATTGCTTAAAAGGTGCTCTGTCCTCGTTCTTTGCCATTGAACATAGAAAATATTTGAAACTAAATTTTGGAACCACTCAGAGTTAGTAGGTGTCAAAATTTGAACCTTGTGATGAAATAATTTTTCAGTTTGAAATTTTTCTCTTGCTGTACAAAATGTTCTGTTCATTTAGGAGATGTGGCTCCTTTAACTTTATGACTTCTTCCAATGAAGAAGTCAGTTGGAAAGAAGAATGAGCTGCAAGTAATGTTACTTCAACATACATGCAATTCTGACACCAAGTTCACACTATCAGTTTTTAAAAGAGAAAGTGTTGAGTAGTCTTCAAAAGAGAAAAGTGGAAGAAACACTATAATAGAAGGAACACTGGCTCTAGAAGTTTTGCCTTCCAGTAATGATGCTTTTTACCTTTTTCCCTCTCAAAGAAAGACCAGGATACTTGGTTGAAAGAACCATTGTGATTACCAAATCACAATGTAGCATCGGTAGAAATAAAATATTTATAACAATAGCACAAAGGTTGAAGAGGGGAGGAAAATGGAATTATACTCTTGTGAGATTTTTACATTTACATTAAATGGAATAACAATATGAACTGGAGTGATAAATTCAAGTTGCATATTTAATTCCATAGTGCAATCTCTAAAACAAACTAAAAGGTATAGCTAAAAAGCAAATAATGAAGATTAAATGCAATACCAAAAGTACTGGATTCACCCAAAAGAGGACAAGAGAAGAGGAGCAGAGAAGAAACTAGTAAAATAGACAACCCAACAGTAGCAATAACTACACTCATGGGAGTCTGGGATCCCCACAATTATTCTTCTAGAATTTTAACTGTTCCATGTCACCACCCCCAGGAAACTAACTATTGCTTTCAATTTCCAAGATTTGGGGAGGCAGGGACATGTTTTGGAGCACTGCAGTCAGGTTTGATGAATGAAAAGTGGGATAAACTTACCTGGGAAAAACCAGATTTTTGTCACTTGCGAATATAAGACTCAGGATGGTTCGAAAGAGTGAATTTTGCAGGGTCACAGTAGCAAGGGTTCAAAACCCTCCCCTGCCACCAACAGAGGTTTATTTCCTTGTCATTCCATTTTTCTGTTTACATGTCCATCTGTCTATCTGTTTTCCCATCATCCATCTGAATCATTTTTGAGGTCCTTTTTATTGCTACCGAGACTTGGCAGCATTTGTGAAAAAGACCTGTTGGCCTCCATGCTCCTCAGGTTTAAGAGAAGGTGGAATTTCTGACTTAATTCCTAAATACAGAATTTTAATCCTTGCCTCACCTCATACACTAAGGCAATGACTTCCAACTTCCTCTCTCCAGTTCTTCACTCCCACCAGTGAAGGAGTCCTGGCCTCTAAATGGCACTCCATGTTCCTGCCACAGTGTCCCAAGTGACAGATTCTGACAGTAACTGCTCCCAGGAATTTAGGAGTGGGGATTCATTCAGAGACTTCAGTGAGTCTCTCCAGTGGGGTAGACTCAGGTGTTGATTAATTTGAAACAATGTTAGTCTTTATTTTGATACAGAAAAGTAACAGAATAATACAATATGTCTTTCAGTCATATATTTTCTTGGTATATGATTCCATAACCTATAAGTATTGACAACTTTGTTTCTGTCCAATAGCTGTGTATATTCTTTCTGTTCCACATCAGATATGGAGATGTCTGGGTTAAATATAAGTTTTACCTCATACTATCAGTTATATATCATCACATTTCTATAGGCTTCAGCTTATTTATCTGTAAAATAGAAATCCCTTTAGAAATGATAGTACCTGTTTTGTGGAGTTGTCAGTTTAAAAGATCGGGCACTTGAGTCTCTATGTAATAATCACTTAAAACACTCCTTATTAGTTACTGTATTGGCCTGAACTCTCAGTACAAGACTACTTAATAGTGTATACTTCGTGGGTCTTGATCTTTTTTTTTTTTTTTTGGTAATATGTTTTATTTATCCAAATAAGATTAGAACATCTTTCCACATTATTACACAAACTAGATTTACATGATCATTTTTAATGGGAGGAAGGATTTATTCTTTTGTGTGGATACTCCATAATTTGTTACCAATGACCTTCTATTAGACCTTTAGGTTGTTTTCATTTATTTTGTCATCATAAAACACACACACACACACACACATACACACACTACAATGCATATTCTTGTTGTGAATATTTGTAGACTTCCATGACTATCAGGATAAAGTTGTAGTAATAGAATTGCTGACCAAAGGCCCTGGCTAGTGTGGCTCAGTGGATTGAGTGCCGGTGTGCAAACTCAAGGGTCACCGGTTCAATTCCCAGTCAGGGCACATACCTGGGTTGCCAGGTTCCCAGCTGGAGGCAGGTGAAAGGCAACCATACATTGATGTCTCTCCTCCTCTTCCTCCCTCCCCTCCTCTCTCTCTCTAAAAATAATAAAATCTTTAAAAAAAAAAAAAAAAAAAAAAAAGAATTGCTGACTTTGGACTCACCATCTTTCATTTAGCCCTGAAAAGTTGTAGCAATAATTTGCTCTCAGCCTAAAAACTCATATTTCCATCTACTTTCACCAGTATTGAGTATTTTTCATTTGAAGCTATTGGTAGAGGAAGAAATAGTTATTTTAATCTAAATGTATTTTATTATTAGCCAAGGTGAATATTTTTATACACTTATTGGCCACTTGTGTTTTTTGGACTGCCTTATCATATGCCACATCCTTTCTTCTTTCTTCTTATTATTTTGCAAGGTCTTTTTGCTCTCTGTGACATCTATTATAAACATTTTGGCCATTTTATTGCTATACTTTCAAATTTGTGTGGTATTTTTGCCTTATGGAATATGTAAAGTTTTGCTCAGTTAAATGTAGCAATTTTTTCACTTTCACAGTTGTGTCTTTGCACCTATGTTTAGAAAGATCTTACACAATGAAGATCAAATTATCCATTTTTATCATCTACTTGTTAGCATTTAAATCTTATAAGCATGTGAATTTATCAGTGCGTGATAGAAGCTAAATTTAATTTTTTCTCAGAAGCCAGTTGGTCTCAGTCATACTCTATCCTTTGGATTTGATCTTATCATATAGAAAATATATATAGATATGTATGAAATCACATTCCTGTACCTGTTTCTAGCTTTCTCTTTTGTAATACTGACTGTCCATTCATTCACAGAACCAGCTCCAGTTCATTGTAGTGGCTGAAAGGACCGACTCTGGAGTCATTTTTGGGGGCACTTGGATCTGCCCCAGCTAACCAGTTCTCTCTGACTGGGACGAGCTACTTAAACTCTGAACTTCAGTTTCCCTGAGGATGGTTGTGAGGATTATGTAGGAGAATGCATGTAGAGTTCCTGGCTCTGTGCATGGCACATTCAAGGATGTGATAACTGAGGTATCACTGCTGTTGACACAGATAGTCCTGGATGTCAGCCTGCCCTGGTCCCTCACATAAACTTGGCTTCATCCCTCAAAGTGGGTAGGAGGAGGGACATAGACAAGCCCTGAGCCCACCCAGGATTCCAATGAGTTCCAGGGCCATCCCTGCTACCCCTGCTGATCTTCACCACGTACCCCAGTTGCGAAAGTCTATCCCAGCTTAGAGTTGCAGCTTTTCACCCCCAGAAACTGCCCCCTATATTGATGAAGACCACAGTAGATATACAAAAGTTCAGAAAGTGGAGGGCAGCGAGACACTTATACTGAAGACAGGTAAGCATATAAAAGTGAAGCCAGAGACCTCCCCACTTGGACCACTGGTTCCAGCATCCCCTCAGTGGGTGTGACTCACCTTACCTCTACTCTGTTAGTGCATTTCCCGCTCTCTGTCCCCTCACGTCGCTCACCCCATTCCTTCTCTCTCCTACTCTGTTTCTCACCCCCAGAGTCAAAAGCACAAGTGTATTTCATGCCTCCAACAAAGCATCCCCCCTTTCTGAACACCTCGGCTCCTGCCAAGTTCATGCCCAAAAACAAGACAGTTTCCTTGACAAAACAAACCTCTCTAAGAGAGGTTTGGTACCAGCTATTGTTTTTAAATTTAATTTTATTGTTGTTTTATTATATCCATTCCCTTTTTCCTTCCCTCTGACTCTTTCCCCACTCCCCCACTCCCTGCTAAAGTAAATCTGTGGGTCTTAATCTTAAAGGGGATAGATACCCTCAGTGTTATGATCTTATGCAGAATTCAGCTGTTGGTCTGAGATGATTGCCATATTAATTAAGGAGAAATACATCTGTTCCTGGCCTACTCCATGTTTCCGCCCAATCAGTGGTAGATGTTGAATTTTATAATTCCATGGAAATTTATATTTAAGGTCACCCTCAAGTTAATCTATGGATTTCCTAAAACTAAGAAAAATATCTTTGTAGTTCTGGAATAAATAAATCATATTTGGTCATGGCATATTATTCCTTTAATATGCAAGTAAATTCCATTCATATTTTCAAATCCTAAATCAGTTATTTAGTTTAGAAGCACTTTCTCTCATCTTTGGCCACCTGACACTATAACTTTCTGTCCTCATCCAAGTGCTTGATGAAAGTGTTGACCAGACCACAACCAGGTTTAGGAATGAAGGAACCCCAAATTTCAATTAGAACCTCAGTTTCCACAGTTGATTCCTCCAACCATACTATACAGGTCATTAACTGAAAACCCACAGTGAATAGACTTGAGACTTTGGGGTTATTTGAACAACTTTGGTCTGCAAAGTATTTACTGTTGTGAAATGAGGTCCAGTCTTACATAGACCTTACATAGATGTGTCCTTTAAGATACTTTTGGCTTCAAGCAAGAGAAAACTTGATTCAGAGTAGCTTAAAATCAGTGCCTCAGCCCCATGGATGAAATCCAGGGGGATCTGGTGCTGGGCACTCCACCTCTACTGTGCACCTGCTCACCGCGGGCCCAGGTGTCCAGGCTCACACCAGACTCCACTGTTCTGTTTCCAGTAGACATTCTCTCACTTTTCATGGCCAAAAACAGTGCACAGCCCATGGTAGGTTAGCAGGGATGACCTACCTGTGCTTTATAACTACAATCTTGCTCTAAACAAAAAGTAGAAGTGAGGAGATGGCTGGAGACATGGGGCTAGCAGCAGTGTCCGCTGTACCATGACCAGATAAAACAGGACTCCAGGTTGTGGGATGTCAGAAAGAGGGATCTACATAGCACCCTTGGAGGAGGGGAAGGAAGTCAGGGCCCTGGTCAGGATTTTGCTTACAGGCCTAGGATTTTAACTTACACCATTGCAGGACAAGAAACCAGTCACCAGAACAAACACTGCTTTAAGGAAATGCTAATGCATTCATGCATTCTTCCTCCTAAAGGCTAGTTTGTCAATAACTCAAAGTTATTATTTCATATCCATCTCTATAACCACTACTTTGTACTGTATTTATTCAGTATGCACTGTAAGTATTTATCTTGGCTGAACAGGTTCACAGGATTTCCAGTGTGGAACCTCTTGTTCTGGGACCGGAACCTGTCAGCCTGATGCTTTGAGCTTTCCCAAGGGTACTTACTCTCCATCACAAGTTCCTTTATCAGGAAGAGTTGTCTGAGAGCCAGCGATTAAGAAAGTAAAGCACTGGGTGTGCAAGAAGAATGACCCTAAAATGGAAGTTGATCTAGCCATACGTATAGCTTATCCTTTTAAAAATGGCTGCAGTTACCCAGGCTGTCCAGGTGTAACCTAAGGGGCAGCCCTAGAAGCAATGGTGCTGGCCTGACCTCCGTCAACAAACATGGCTTCTGCCAACAGTTAGCACCGGACAAGGGTGCTCCGTGGATACAGGTTTGTGCAAAGAGGTGTGTAAGTGTGTCTGTGAGACTGAGGCTCAGCATTTGCTAACACTGGGTCTGTACGGGGGGAAATCCATTACCTGGCATTTTGGGAAGGAACTCAGAGGTACATTTCAAGCTATAATCCACAAATATGAAGATGTTTTAGTGGATTTGGCTCTTAACATAATCCCTCCTCTTTAGAGCCTTGAATACCATTCTCAGCTGTTTGTCTGATATCATTGTGAGCATAGGTACCCTGGTGACACATGTTCCCAGGGCTGCAACAGCATGCCTAGCCTAGATGGGGGGTGGAGGTGGGGGTGGTCTGTTTAGATAAACAACAGTCCTTCAAAAAGCATTCTCATACAATGGCAATGATGGAGCCACACTTATAAGATAAAAATCTTTGACAAAATGCTATTGTTTCAAGAGGAAGATGTCTACATATTCAAATTATGCAGTTATTATGCAGTTTTTATTCATGCCTTTACCTTTTAAAATTTATTTTATTTTATTTTTTCTCCTACCCTAATATGTGTTTTATTTTTTATTATTATTATTTTTAATTTAGTTTAATTTAATTTAATTTTTATTTATTTTTAAAATTTTATTGTTGTTGTATTACATCCATGCCCTTTTTACTCCCCTCTGTCCCCTTTCCCACCCACCCACACGCCCCAAAGTCAGTCCCACTTGTTGTCCATGCCTCACCCATTCCAGGACAATAATGAACAAAACAAATAAAACAAGCAAAACAGAACAAGATACATGAATATATCTTTTTAAAAAGATTTTATTCATTATTTTCAGAGAGAAGGGCAGGAAGGAAGAAAGGGAGAGAAGCATCAATGTATGGTTGCCTTTCACCTGCCTCCAGCTATGGACCTGGCTGGAGACCTGGCTTGCAACCTGGTTATGTGCCCTGGCTTACCTGGCCAGCTACCTTTGGGTTCTCAGGCCAGCACCAATCCATTGTCCTCCATTAAATATTGTTTGTGTCAATATTTGGGAGAGAATGAGGAGAGAATGAGGCCCCTGAAACTTTGTGCTCCATGTTGAATGTTTTTAGCTCTCACCACATACACACATCTGGTGTCTACTGAACCCGCTCTCTGGAACATTTTTGAGTCCCCAGGGCCTGTCCCTCCTTGATTTTTGCAGGACTGAAGTATCTGTATGCCAAATTGTAAGCTTCTGAGACTGCTAATTGTGCAGGTTGCATTAGACCCCGGGTGAGCCGCTGCTCCTTCTTGCGGGACATCATGGGCCCATAGACAGTGCAGGAAGGGTCTGTTGGTGCTGCTCAAAGCCTAGAACAGAAAACTCCCCATGGGTGTTTTTGGGAGTGGTGTTGGACTGATGACAGCTATTTTGGAGGCTTGGGGAAGAAATAAGGAAGAATAAAAGGACAAAAGAGATGAAATTTCAAACCAAGAAGAGTTTATTCAGAGACTTTCAAAAGAGGTCTGCCTGGCAGAGGAACTGTGAAGGAGCTGGGCATTGTACAGGGTCTGGATGTCAATGAATTTAATTCAGGAGAGGGTATTACTTGCAAGCATCGTTCTATAGCTGGTGGAGGTGCCAGCATCTGCTCCACAAATGGTAGGTGTTCATGTTTTCATGAATTGGCAAAAATCTACACTGTCAAATATAGAATATGTATATGTATTATATAATTTTAATGTTTTCCCTACCTCCCTTTCTTGAAAACTTATACCTTATCATTCAGGATTTTGCCAGGCACAGTCTTTTCAGGAACTCAGATAGGATCATGGCAGGATTTTCAATGTTGTGAGTGTGTGTGTGAGAGAGAGAGAGAGAGAGTGTGTGTGTGTGTGTGTGTGTGTATGTGTGTGTGTGTTTTATCTATACCCAAACTTCTCCAGGCAGGTCTCCTTCTAGAAGCTGCCTCTCCTGGTGACTGGTGCATGGAAGGTTCTGACCTCTTTTGTTGACTCAATTAATCTGGCTTTCTGATGAGCTGGTATTTTTCTTGTAAACATTTTTATGACATTCTGTTGGGAGAGGACCCAGTATAGGAGAAACAGGAATTGATGCATGTGTAGAGCAGCGATATCTCTGGACTTAGGAAAGCAGGTCTGATGCATTCAGTGTTAATGACCATGCTGCCACCTTGATTTTGGAGATCTAGGAATTAGTTTTAAGTCTTTGGGCTGTGCCATTTTTTTTTCGTTTGGCTCTTTATTCCTCTACACATAATCCCAACATCTCCTGTTTGTCTTTGCATTTTTATAGTAAAGGCTGGTTTGAAGGTTTCTCCTTATTCACAGGAAGTGGTCTAGGAACTGCAACTCTAACACTAACAGCAACCAGACCACAAACAAACAAACAAACAAAATAACAAGCCATTGCAGGCAAACCATATACTTCCTCATGGAACTGACTTCCCTTTTTAATTTGGTAATAGAAGCTGTAACCGCCTTTCCAAATCACTCTCATATGCTAGGCATTGTTGTTATTGTTGTTGTAGTTAATATATAACTGAGCATATAATCATATGCAATTTTCATGAATAAAAAATCCAAAACAAGGTATTACTAAGTGTATTGATTGCTATACAGATAGGAACAGCTTCCAATCTAGCATTTCACTTCTGAATTTGTTACATTACATGACAGCATCCGTGTGAGTTCTACATTAGGGCCTTACCGTATATCAATACTTTGTGTTCAATATTAAAATAGGTTTTTAAATACATTTCTGGCTTGTGAAGAGGCTACTGCTGAGACTACGTTGTCTGTAATTACACCGAACTGCAGGGCTGCCCTAAATGCAAGTCGGGGTGACTCATAGGTCGCTGTTGGTGGCTCTCGGCTGGAGACCCTTCCTGCTAATGAGGAGGTGTCAGTGTTCCCACCAGCTCAGAGATCTCAGCATCTGCCCTTCTTCCTCTCTCTCCACTTTTGTTCCAGTAAACCTCAATCTTACATAATCTCTCAGACAAAATAACAGTTTAAACATTTTTACTGAAGTGCAAGAGTGAGAAAACAATTCCTCAGGAACTGCGCCTAGGTCTTGCTCACAGCAGGCCAATGATCATAACACCACTAGCATCTGCTACAAATGAAGGTGTATTCGGAAGGTCTGGGGCGTTGTTGTAGATCTAAAAGCCCAACTCTATTCTGAAGCCGTTCTATGCTTGGGAAGCAAGGACAGCATGTGTGCACCTCAAATCTTTGATTTTCAGAAGGAAGTGGTGGTGTGGAAAAGCCACAGATGAAAGGATATCAACGATAGTTGATCAGGGCTTTATAAAAAGTGGACTCATTCTCTGATGAGACCTTTAGAAAACCTCACCTGTGTATCAGGCTCACATTCCTGACACAATATCGATGTTGGTAGTTACTGAAGGTGCCTCATTGACCAACAGCGATGAAAAAGTACCCCTCTTCCACACTGTCTTTGTTCTCTCATTTTCCTGGATCCCACAGGTCTCTTAAGGATTCAACTGTTTGTGGGTCTGGCTGTGAGGGACCATCCTCATCAATTCCACAGGTAATGAATGAGTTTCAGACAATGATAATCAATAAAAACACAGCAGCCGTCTCAGCCACACCATCTTCTTGCTTATATAATGGATTAGCAGTTATAACTAACTCAGCAAACTCAACATGAACAGAACAATGTAGGACAATATCATTTTTCATCTTCTTCCACTTTCCAAAAACAAAGGGGAGGACAGATGAAAGGGGCACTTTGTGTGAGAGATACAGTGTCGTCTGTGCACCCTCATCCTTCCAGCAATGGGAGCTGTGCATTCTGCAGGAAGGGGGTTGGAGGGTTATTTTAATTGACTGTGAGATTGATATATTTACCAGGTAGTTTTAATAATTAAAACTGACTGAGAGGTATGGAATCATACTGACATCCCTATTAAGGGATATAGTTTGAGAGAAAGGGGAAATTTGTTAGAGAAAATTAACATAGAAACAGTTTCTGAAAAATAACATCTCGTTATATATGTATTTCAATGGGATTTCTCAGTCAAACCAATTACACTTATTTTTATCCATCTATCTATCTATCTACCTGTGTTCTTCACACTAGATTGTAAACATCGTGAGATTAGAGAGCAAGTCTGTTTTATTCACCAAAATATGCCTACATTTCAGCCAGTACCTGTACTAAGTAAAGCTTGAGAAATATTTATTGTATGATGTTAATGAAATTCTCCTCTGGATCTGTTCTGTCCCTATATCAATTATTACAGATTATAAAAAGTTGATACTTTTTAGGTTTATTAATTTCACTGTATATGATACAATAGAAATGAAAGTATATTAAACTCTCATGTGCTAGTGACTGTGATAAGTGCTTTATGTGGATTGTCCCACCTGTACTGCACAAAAATACTGTGAGGGAGATGTTAGTCTCACTTTACAGATGAGAAATCTACAGCTAAAGGAGGTAGGGATGTAGCAAGTTACAAGGGACAAAGCTGGGATTGACTTACTTGTTTACTTTCAAAATTTTATTATTTTATTGTTTATGCTATTATAGTTGTCTCAATTTTTCCCCTTTGTCCCCCTCCACACAGACCCTACTACACTCCCTCATGTAATCCCCACATCATTGTCCATGTCTGTGGGTCATGATTATGTATTATTTGACTATTATATCCCTATGCTGCCCTTTACATTGCCATGACTATTCTGTAACAATGAATTTTTACTTCCCAATCCTTTCACTCTTTTCACCCATTCCCCCTAACTCCCTACGGTCTGGAAACCATCAAAATGTTCTCCATATCTGTGATTCTATTTCTGTTTTGCTTTTTCATTTTGTGTTTTAGATGCAATTATTGATAGATAGGAATTTATTGCCATATTATTGTTCATATTTTTTATCTTCTTAAAAGAAGACCTTTTAACATTTCATATAATACTGATTTGGTGGTGATGTACTCCTTTAGCTTTTTCTTGTCTAGGAAGCTCTTTATCTGTCCTTTGACTCTAAATGATAACTTTGCTAGAGAGAGCAATCTTGGCTGTAGGTCCTTGCTTTTCATCCTGCCCATCCCTTCTTGCCTGCAAAGTTTCTTTTCAGGAATCAGCTTATAGTCTTATGGGAGCTCCTTTGTAGGTAACCAACTGATTTTCTCTTGCCAGTTTTAAGATTTTCTCTTTGTCTTTAACCTTTGGCATTTTAATTATGATGTGTCTTGGCATAAGCCTCTTTGGATTCATTTTGTTTGGGACTCTGTGCTTCCTGAATTGTATGCCTGCTTCCTTCACCAAGTTAGGAAAGTTTTCTGTCATTATTTTTCAAATAGATTTTCAATTCCTTGCTCTCTCTCTCCTCCTTCCAGCACCCCTATGATGCAAATATTGGTATACTTGAAGTTTTCCCATTGGTTCCTTATACTATCCTCAGTTTTAAATGGATTCTTTTATTTTCCTTGCTGTTCAAATTGAGTTTTTTTTTTTTTTCCTTCCTTATATTCCAAACTGCTGATTTGATTTTCAGCTTCATCCACTCTAGTGTTGATCCTCTGTAAATTGTTGTTCATTTTAGATAGTGTATTCTTCATTTCTGACTGGTTCTTTTTTATTGTTTCCATGTCCTTTTCTATGCTATTGGAGTTCATTAAGTTTCTTGAACATCCTAATAACCAGTATTTTAAGCTCTGCTCCAGTTGATTGCTTTCCCCCCTTTTGTTCAGTTCTTTTTCTGGAGTTTTGTACTGTTGTTTCATTCAGGTGATACTTCTTGTCTCCTAATTGTGGTAGTCTCCCTGTGTTTGTTTCTATGTATTAAAAAAAAGTACTATGATTCCCTGGCTGGGTAAAAAGTCCTAATGTAATAGATGTCCTGTAGGGTTCAGTGGCATAGTCACTCATAGTCACTCAAACTCTGTACTTGAGGTGTGTCCAGCATGTGTGCTGTGTATCCCTTCCTTCTCCATAGTTGATACCTGATTTCATTTGGCAGGTCAATGGGAGGAATGTATCAGGTTAATCAGCTGTAAGGAGTGTCTGTGATCATTGACCACCAACCTCCAAAAACTATGGAGGATCCCCTTTGCAGGGCTTTGGTACCTGCTGAGTCTGCCCTTGAGGCATCATTTGTGAAGGCGGTTGGATGGTGGTGCTCCAACATGGTCTGTTGCTGCCCACTGGGTATGCAGGCCCCAGGGTTTCAGTTTAAGGCCAGCCACCCATTATTTCCTGTCCAGGGCCCCAAAACACATGCTACAAAGTAGTCTCAATGCCTGCTACTTTGTGCTAGGCTTCTAGGTGCCCAAGTGAGGCCAAACTGGACAAAGGCTAGCTACAAGTAGTGCTGTGCCTGGGACCTCTTAGCAAGAGGCACGGAACTTGGTAAGGCCAGTTGCTGCATGCTTGAAAGGATTTAGTAAAATCTGAAGCATGAGTCAAGACAAGCCACTTGTATGGAAAAGTCACTGGAAATAGTTTGGGTGGGCCTGAAAGTTGGGTGGGGTGGGTCCTCATGGAATTACCAGGGTGGGGCAATCAGTGTGAGACATGTTGATGGAGTCTTAGATACAGCACCTTCCTGACAACTCTGTAGGGGAGAGGGCTCAGAAAAGGAACAATAGCCTCTGCCAACAATTCTTTCTGGAAGATAGTTGCCTCTCAGCTCTTGCTCTAATGCCAGATAATTTAGTCCTCCCCGTATGCCTCTTATGCCTTTCAAACAGCTGCCCCTGTGCTGGAGCTCAGAGGAAATGAGTCTGATTAAGTCTGTGCATTGGTCCTTTAAGAAGAATTACCTAGGAATCTAGCAGTTTCTGTCTTCCACAGCCTCAATCTCTGCTGCTTTTTATAGCTAAAAGTCATGGAGAATCATCTTCCTGGCATTGGAATGCTGGGCTTGAAGGTGGCAGCAGGGGTGGGGGAGAATGGTATCCCTACCAATTCTCTACAAATGATAAAATAAAAGGATTAGCAGACACATGTTAAAAAAAAAAAAAAAAAAACTTTTAGAATAAGCTCCAAATGCTCAAGAATATAAGCATGAGTGACAAGGAGGGAAATCAAAGATAATAACAATGGAACTTGTAAAGACAAAAAATATAATTTCAGAAGTGAAATACATACTTGATAGAATTAAAAGCACACTAGATACTGAGGAAATAAGGAACAGTGATCCTAAAAATAACAACAAACCTAAGATGAAGCGCAGAGGGAGAAAAGGCTAAAGAATATGGATCTTGGTGAGTTGTGGGGTAATATCAAGTGGTCTAGCATATGTATAATTTAAGTGTGAGGAGAGAAGAGAAAGGAGGGATTAAAAAATAAGGAAAAATAATGGCTATAAATTTTTTACATTCGATGAAAACTATAAGACCATAGATCCAAGAAACCCAATGAATTGCAACAGAAAAAAAAAACAAACATAAAAACCCAAATAGCCCTAAGTCTACTAAAGAAAAATTGAGTTTGTAGGTAGATCCTAAGAGGGAACAGAAAAATTCCACATCCAGGTGGCTTCATATCAAAATTTTGATATATCAAAATTTAAGGGGGAAATAGCAATTTTACACCAATTCCTCTAGACAAAAGATAGGAAATATTACCCTATTCACTTTCTGAGGCCAGAGTTACCACAACTAGAAAAAAAAAATTATGAGAAAAGAAAACTATAGACTGTCCTTCATGTACATGGATGTAAAAATGTTAAAATTTTAGCAAAATGAATTCAACAATGTGTAGAAAAGATAATAGATTATGTCCAAGTGGGGTTTATTGCAGGAATTCAAGGTAGATTTAACTTTCAAAAAGTAATCAATGTAAGTCATCAAGTTTAAAGACTAAAAGAAGAAAAAAATGTGATCATTTTAATGTATGCAAAGAAAGAATTTGATGAACTTCAATACCTAGTTAGTATAAATACTATTGACAAACTTGGGTTAAAGCAAAATTTCCTCAACTTGACAAAGGGCACTTATTAAAAATCTACAGTTAATATGTTAATTTGACAAACTGAATGCTTTATCCCTAAGATTAGGAAGAAGGTAATGATATCTGTTTTATTTAGCATTGTAAGAGAAGTCCATGTCTGTGCAATATGGCAAGAAAAAAAAAAAAAGAAAGAAAGAAAGAAAGAAAGAAAGAAAGAAAGAGAAAATTGGAAAGCAAAATGTAAAAATTAATTCACATTTGAAATTTCACTATGTAGAAAAGCTGAAGTAATGTATCAAAACCTATAGAACTAAGAAATGAAACAAGGTCAATATAGGGTATACAAATGCTTTTCTTTATACTAGCAAAAACAATTGGAAATTGAAATTTAAAATAGCATAAAATACCTTTTTTCTAACAAGTTCCTAGTTTATTGCTGTTCCAACTTAAATATAAATGTTATGTAACAAAAAGAAAAGAAATGTTACAAAGTAACATATATATTAATACATTTTGAATAAGACTAGACATCAAGAGAGAAATATAAAAATTTCTGTCAAAGAGAAGACAATTATTTATTTATTTTTTATTGTTTTTAATTGAATTTATTGGAGTGACATTGGTTAATTAACATAAACTACTTAAAAATTCAACAACAGGCCTTGGCTGGTAGCACAATGGATAAGGTACTGGCCTGCGAACTCTGAGGTCGCTGGTTCGATTCTCCAGCCAGGGCACATAACCAGGTCTCCAGCCAGGTCTCCAGCCAGCTTTGTATCTGGAGGCAGGTGAAAGGCAACCATACATTGATGTCTCTCTCCCTCTTTGCCTTTCTCCCTTCCCCTCTCTTTGAAAAATAATAAAATCTTAAAAAAAATTTCAACGACATATGTGCAAGACCTATACACTGAAAATCACAAAGCATCGCTAAGATAAATTAGAGTTATATCATGATCCTAGATTGGGAGGTGCAGTAGGGTTAAGATGTTAATTCTCTGCAATTGGTCCATAGTTTCAATACAATCCAACTAGAGATAACTATTAGCCCTTTTAGTAGAAAATGACAGGCTGATTTTTAAAATTTACATGGAAAAGACCTAGAAGAGCCAAAACAATTTTTAAATGCCAATAGCTTAAATAACTGGGCACATATGTTTTGACAGTAGAATGTGTGAAATATGCTTGGGGACCTTCATAAAGAGCGTTCCTACCATGAACTGATGGGGCTGTGGATGGTCAGTCACAATGCTGTCTGAGTGACATTAATGCAGTACAGCATGTGGGATGAGCAAGGCAGCCAGCCAGCCACCCACATGGAGGCCTGGTAATATTTAGAGTGTTGTACTCAGGGTTGGGCATCATAATTTCTGAGAAGCAATGGAAAATCAGGGAATGCCTAGTGATGAGGGAACAGTTCTTAAAAGTCGGATATTCAAAAAGGCATGGAAGAAACTGAGGTAGGTTGGACCCATTCTGTATTATCAGGTGATAGATTTTTGGCTGTATATTAAGGAGAAATTTTCTGTTAAAGTTGTGTAGAAGATGTTGCTGAGGGTAGTAGATAGAAAATTAGCTGCTATGCAATGAGTCCTACTTTGTGGAAAGCACTGTGCTAAGTGCTTTTAATGCTTTATTTTATTTAAAGCTTAGAATAGCCCTAATTTGAGGATATATTTTGTTACCTTTCTTTTAGAGTTGAGGAAACAAATGTCAAATGGATGAGGTTAAGTGACTTACAAGCTAACAACTACTTGATTGAGACCAGGAAAATCAGGGACAGTCACATCGCAAAAGTGCTCTGAAGTTGAAACCAGCATCAGATTTTACTAAATAAGCAACTTTCAAATATTGCAATGCAATAAAAGCCTATTTAAAATGAGTGGACCCCAGTATTTACTACAGACCAAAGTGGACTTGCTCTGTATTCAAGTGGAGATAACACTGGCACACCTCCTTCTTTGGACCTCCCAAGTTGTCTGAACCTCCCTCAACTTTAAAAATTCTGAGAACTCGATGTACTAGAGTTTGAAAATTTTCAGACAAGATGATTTTTTAATCACTGTTGCTTAAATAGGGCATGAGAAGTGGTGTGATGGGACTCAGGTGTGAGAAAAGTGGAAAGCAGCCAGAATGCTCAGAACGCAGTGGCCCATGCTGGGGAAGACTGTTTCATTTTCAACTGAACTTTTAAGTTTTAGGTAATTGTGGATTTATATAAAGGTGTAAAAAATAATATGCAGAGTTCCTGTATACCTGAGAACATTTCCACTGCAAAAAGATCTCTCCTGTTTCTCTTTTATAACCACATCCACTTTTTTTGCTTCCTTTCTGTCCTTAACTCCTGGTAATCACTAACCTGTTTTTCATTCCTATTATTTTGCATTTCAAGAATGATATATATATAAATACATAATGTTATATATTTATATTCTATTATATATTTATATTCTATTATATAATATATATCTATTATATCTATTATATAATATTATAAATATTATATATTTATATTCTATTATATAATAGAATCATACAGCATGTAATCTTTTGAAATTGGCTTTTTTCACTCACTCAGTACAGTTAATAGATTAACTCAGGTTGCTGCATGTATCACCAGTTTGTTTCTTTAACCATTTACCCACTGAAGGCTATCTGGCTATTACGCATAAAGCTGCTATGAACGTTTGTGTAAAGGCTTATGTGTGAACATAAGTTTTCATTTGTCTGGGATTAGTGTTCAGGAGTGGTGCTGGTAACTGGGTCAAATGCTTCATTTTTAAACAAAACTGCCAGGCTATTATCTGGAGTAGCTGCACCATTTTACATTTGCACCAGAACTATGAGAAATAAAGTTCTCTTAATAAGCCATACAGTCTCTGGTATTTTTGTTATATAGCAGCCTGAACAGATGAAGACAACCTTTGAACTCATTTCCTAATTGGATTATTTTTACTCTTGAGGTTTTAGTTTTGTTTGTTTTTCTTTATTATTATTTTAATTTAATTTTATTGTTGTTGTATTACATCCATGCGCTTTTTACTCCCCTCCGTTCCCTTCCCTACCCACCCACTCCCCCACAAAGTCAATCCCACTTGTTGTCTGTGTCCATACTCGTTTCTTGACTAAACTGCTCCCCTTCTTTGTCTCTTTTTCATTCCTCCCCCTTCACCTTCCCCCTCCCCCTTGCCCACTGAAGGTCTATTCACTGTATTCATGTATCTGGTTCTGTTTTACTTGTTTGTTTTGTTCATTATTGTCCTGTAATGGGTGAGATCATATGATATTTGTCTTTCACTGACTGGCTTATTTCACTAAGCATAATACACTCCAGTTCCATCCATGTTGTTGCAAAGGGTAGGAGTTCCTTCTTTCTTTCTGCTGTATAATATTCCATTGTGTAAATGTACCAAAGTATTAGGATCCAATCATCCACTGATGGGCACTTAGGCTGTTTCCAGCACTTGGTTATTGTAAATAATGTTACTATGAACATAGGGGTACATAGGTTCTTATGAATTGGTGTTTCAGGGTTCTTTGGGTATAGTCTAAGTAATGGAATTGCTGGATCAAAATGCAGTTCCATTTTTCATTTTTTAAGGAAACCCCATACTGTTTTCCATAGTGGCTACACCAGTCTGCATTTTCACAAGCAGTGCTCCAAAGTTCCCTTTGCCCCACATCCTCACCAACACTTGTTGTTTGTTAATTTGTTGATGATTGCCATTCTGACAGGTGTGAGGTGGTATCTTATTGTGGCTTTAATTTACCTCTCTCTGATGGCTAGTGATGTTGAGCATTCTTTCATATGCCTTTGGGCCCCTTGTATGTCTTACTCAGAGAGGTGTCTGTTCAGATCCTTTGCCCATTTTTCAATTGGGCTGTCTCCCTGGTGTTGAGTCACATAAGTTTTTTATATACTTTGGATTTCAAACCCTTGTCTGAGGTATCATTGACAAATATGTTTTCCCACACAGTTGGTTCCCTTTGAATTTTGCTGGTGTTTTCTTTAGCTGAACAGAAACTTTTCAATTTGATGTAGTCCAATTTATTTATTTGTTCTTTTATTTTATTTGCCCTTAATGAAGTATCAGTGTATCTGTGTAGGATATCTAAAATTTTACTGCCCGTATTTCTCTCTAGGACCTTTATGGTGACACTGCTTATGTCTAAGTCCTTTATCCATCTTGAGTTTATTCTGGTGTATGGTGTAAGTTGGTGGTCTAGTTTTATCTTTTTGCATGGTGCTGTCCAATTCTCCCAACACCACTTGTTGAAGAGACCGTTTTTACTCCATTTTATGTTCCTTCCCCTTTGTTGAGGATTAATGGACTATTGAGTCCTGGGTTTATTTCTGGGCTCTCTATTCTGTTGGGTTGATCTATATGTCTATTCTTTTTTTTTTAATTTAAATTTTATTGCTATTGTATTACATCCATCCCCTTTTGACTCCCCTCTGTCCCCCTCCCCACCCACCCATTCCCCCCAAAGTCAATCCCACCTGTTGTCCATGTCCATGGTTCCTTTATACTAGGTTCTTGTCTAAGCTACTCCCCTTCTTTGCCTCTACCACCCCCCTCCCTCCAACCCCGTTTCCCCTGACCACTGAAGGCCTATTCCTTGTATTCATATACTTGGTTCTGTTTTGCTTGTTAGTTTTGCTCATTATTGTCCCGTAATGGGTGAGACCATATGATATTTGTCCTTCACTGACTGGCTTATTTCACTAAGCATAATACTCTCCAGTTCCATCCATGTTGTTGCAAAGGGTACAAGTTCCTTCTTTCTTTCTGCTATATAGAATTCCATTGTGTAAATGTACCAAAGTTTTAGGATCCAATCATCCACTGATGGGCACTTAGGCTGTTTCCAGCACTTGGCTATTGTAAATAGTGCCGCTATGAACATAGGTGTGCATAGGTTCTTATGAATTGGTGTTTCAGGCTTCTTTGGGTACAGTCCAAGGAGTGGAATTGCTGGATCAAAAGGCAGTTCCACTTTTAGTTTTTTAAGGAAACCCCATACTGTTTTCCACAGTGGCTACACCAGCCAACATTCCCACCAACAGTGTATGAGGGTTCCCTTTGCCCTGCATCCTCGCCAACACTTGTTGTTTGTTGATTTGCTGATGATTGCCATTCTGACAGGTGTGAGGTGGTATCTTATTGTGGTTTTAATTTGCATCTCTCTGATGACTAGTGATGTTGAGCATTCTTTCATATGCCTCTGGGCCCTTTGTATATCTTCCTCAGGGAGTTGTCTGTTCAGTTCCTTTGCCCATTTTTTAATTGGGGTGTCTGTCTCCCTGGTGTTGAGTCACATTAGTTCTTTATATATTTTGGAGATCAGACCCTTGTCTGAGGTATCATTGGCAATTATGTTTTCCCATACAGTTGGTTCCCTTTGAATTTTGCTGATATTTTCTTTAGCTGAACAGAAACTTTTCAATTTGATATAGTCCCATTTGTTGATTTGTTCTTTGATTTCCTTTGCAGTTGGTGACATATCAGTCAACATATTTTTGCATAGGATATCCAAAAGTTTACTGCCTATATTTTTCTCCAGGACCTTTATGGTGGCACTGCTTATGTTTAAATCCTTTATCCATATTGAGCTTATTCTGGTGTATAGTGTAAGTTGGTGGTCTAGTTTTATCTTTTTGCATGTTGCTGTCCAGTTCTCCCAACAGCATTTGTTGAAGAGACTGTTTTGACTCCATTTGATGTTCCTTCCCCCTTTGTCAAATATTAGTTGACCATAGAGTCCTGGGTTAATTTCTTGGCTCTCTATTCTGTTCCATTGATCTATATGTCTGTTCTTATGCCATACCATGCTGTTTTGATGACAGTAGCCTTGTAGTATTGTTTGAAGTCCGGTATTGTGATTCCTCCTACCTTGTTCTTTCTCAAGATTGTGGTGGCTATTCGTGGGTGTTTTTGGTTCCATATAAATTTTTGAAGTATTTTTTCTATTTCTGTGAAGTCGGTCATTGGTACTTTAATTGGGATTGCATTAAATATGCAGATTGCTTAGGGTAGTATGGACATTTTAATGATGTTAATTCTTCCATCCATGAACATGATATATGCTTACATTTATTTGTGTCTTCCTTGATTTCTTTCTTCATTGTTCTGTAGTTTTCTGAGTACAGGTCTTTTACCTCCTTAGTTAAGTTGATTCCTAGGTACTTTATTTTTCTTGTTGCTATGGTAAATGGGATTTGTTTTTTCGCTTCTATTTCTGTTGTTTCATTATTGGTATACAAAAATGCTATTGATTTCTGGATATTGACTTTATACCCAGCTATTTTGCTAAATTTACTTATTAGGTTGAGTAAGTTTTTGGTGGAGCCCATTGGGTTTTGTATATACACTACCATATCATCTGCAAATAATGACAGTTTGACTTCCTTCTTTCCAATTTGGATACCTTTGATTCCTTTTTCTTCTCTGATGGCTATAGCTAGAACTTCCAAGACAATGTTGAATAGAAGTGGAGAAAGTGGACAGCCTTCTCTTGTTCCTGATCTTAGGGGGAAAGCTTTCAATTTTTGTCCATTAAGTATGATGTTGGCTTCAGGTTTCTCATAGATGGCCTTTATGATGTTGAGGTATGCTCCCTCTATTCCCATTTTGCTGAGGGTTTTTATCATAAATGGTTGCTGCACTTTATCAAATGCTTTTTCAGCATCTATTGACATGATCATATGGTTTTTATCTTTCAATTTGTTGATGTGGTGTATTACATTGATTGATTTACGAATGTTGTACCATCCTTGCATCCCTGGGATGAAGCCCACTTGCTCATGGTGTATGATCTTTGTGATATACTGCTGAATCCGATTAGCCAATATTTTGTTGAGAATTTTAGCATCTATGTTCATCAGAGATATTGGCCTGTAGCTTTCTTTCTTAGTTGTATCTTGCCCTGGTTTTGGGATTAGAATAATATTGGCCTCATAGAAATAGTTTGGGAGTCTTCCCTCTTCCTGAAATTTTTGGTATAGTTTGAGGAGGATAGGAGTTAGTTCTTCTTGAAAATGTTTGATAAAATTCCCCTGTGTAGCCATCTGGTCCA
The DNA here is from genome assembly GCA_004026585.1 of Noctilio leporinus. NCBI lineage: Eukaryota > Metazoa > Chordata > Mammalia > Chiroptera > Noctilionidae > Noctilio > Noctilio leporinus. The sequence continues at coordinate 1,848 of PVIW01011781.1, read as the reverse complement.
GGGCTTTTGTGCTTTGGGATATTTTGGATTACTTCTTTAATTTCACTAGTTGTTATTGGCCTATTCAGGCTTTCTGCTTCTTCTGGGTTCAGTTTTGGTAGATTATACCTTTCCAGAAATGTGCCCATTTCATCCAGGTTGTCCTATTTTTTGTCATATAGTTGTTTGTAGTAATTTCTTACAATCTTTTGTATTTCTGAGGTATCAGTTGTGATTTTCCCTTTTTCAGTTCTGATTCTGTTTATTTGGGTCCTGTCTCTCTTTTTCTTGATGAGTCTGGATAAGGGCTTGTCAATTTTGTTTATTTTTTCAAAGAACCAGCTCCTGGACCTGTTGATTCTTCGACTTGTAGTTTGAATCTCTGAGTTATTTAGTTCTGCTCTGATCTTGATGATTTCCTTCCTTCTACTTGCTCTGGGCTTTGTTTATTGTTGCTCCTCTAGTTCTTGCAGCTTTGTGGTTAGGTTGTTTTTATAAACTTCTTGTAACCTTTTTTGGAAGGCCTGTATTGTTATAAATTTCCCCCAGAGCAATGCCTTTGCTGTATCCCATAGGTTTTGGGCTGTTGTGTGTTCATTGTCATTTGTTTCCAGGAACTTTTTGATTTCATCTTTGATCTCATTGTTGACCCCTTCCTTGCTTAAAAGCATGTTATTCAGTCTCCATGAGTTAGAGAATTTTTGGGTTTTTCCCTTCGAGATTGGTTTCTAGTTTCAAGCCCATTGTGATCTGAGAAGATACTTTGTATGATTTCAATTTTCCTGTATATTTGCGGAGGCTTGTCTATGACATACCATGTGGTCTATCTTGGAGAATGATCCATGTGCATTTGAAAAGAATGTGTATTTTGCTTCTTTAGGGTAAAAACTCTGGATACATCAGTTAGGTCCATTTTCTCTAGAGTGTTGTTCAATGCCACAACATCTCTGGGGAATTTTTGTTTGGAAGATCTGTCCATTATTGATAGTCGGGTATTAAAGTCCCCTACTATTAGTGTGTTGCTGTCTATGTTTTTCTTAATGTCTTCCAAGATTTTCCTTATGTATTTCAGAGCTCCTGTGTTGGGTGTGTATATGTTTATCAGAGTTATTTCTTCTTGATGGATTATTCCCTTAAGTATTATGAAATGTCCATCTTTGTCCTTTTTTATGTCCTTCATTGTAAAATCTATTTTATCTGAAATCAGTATTGCTACTCCAGCTTTTTTTTCATGTCCATTTGCTTGATATATAGTTTTCCATCCCTTCACTCTCAATCTGTGTTGATCTTTTGTTCTGAGGTGGGTGTCTTGAAGACAGCATATATGTGGGTAATGTTGTCTTATCCATTCAGCTACTCTATGTCTTTTGATTGGTACATTTAATCCATTTTCATTTAAGGTTATTATTGATTGATACTTATTCATTGCCATTTTCTCCCTTTGTGTCTGTATTCCTCTTTGGCTTTCTCTGTTTCTTCATTTTATTTGTTTACTTATTTTTATAGCAGACCCTTTAGCATTTCTTGCAATGCTGGTTTGGTAGAGATGTATTCTTTTAGACTTTTTTTTTTTTTGTCTGGGAAGCTCCTTATTTCTCCTTCTGTCTTGAATGAGAGCCTTGCTGGGTAGAGTATTCTTGGTTGCAGGCTTTTGTTTACCATGACTGGAAATACTTTTTGCCATTCCCTTCTGGCTTGAATTGGTTCTGTTGAATAATCATTTGATAGCCTTATTGGAGCCCCTTTGTATGTTATTTGTCTTTTCTCTCTTGATGCTTTTAGGATTCTCTCTTTGTCTTTGAAATTCGCCATTTTAATAATAATGTGCCTTGGTGTTGGTCTGTTTGGGTTGATCCTCATTGGGACCCG